>JALBCR010000837.1:0-103278 GCA_030710515.1 Abscondita cerata
GGCGCATATTTCATAGAGGGTTCGGAATAAACCTAGATTTGCAGAATCTAATAAAACATGTTGTGTACTTACATAACCCTCGTAATGACTGAAAGATGGAATAATTCAAAGACACGTTCAGATCGCCCACTAGAAAATATAATATCTCATGTTGAACAGAGGCAAAAACTCACTGAGGTATAAATGTCCGACAATACTTAACGTCTTATTTGTTTTTCCTCAAAGCTCTGTACCTTGGCAATACGATATAGTATAAATGATTTTTTAAATAAATAAATAATACAATGTACGAAACTAACCTCGTTTTCTTTTTATTT
The DNA here is from genome assembly GCA_030710515.1 of Abscondita cerata. Lineage (NCBI taxonomy): Eukaryota > Metazoa > Arthropoda > Insecta > Coleoptera > Lampyridae > Abscondita > Abscondita cerata. Next base: position 318 of record JALBCR010000837.1, read on the forward strand.
TCTGGTCAATTCAACCATATAAATACGACTCATGCAAACTTCCTCACCACAATTTCTGTAAACAAAGTTTGATGTGTGAAGTACTTTTTAGTACTTTAAGTAACAGGCAGGTAGTCTCACGCTGTTAATGAACCTCCTGTAAGGACTGTAATAATCATTACACTAAGCACGTTTTAAAAATAGGTAATTTACGTTGCTTACTTAAATTTTTTCTTTAAAGAATATATTTGAAGGTATCGCTAATTAAACACCATAGCTCGATTAATTATCGAATCAAAATTTTGTTTAGGAAATGTTTACAAAATAAAATTAGAAATAATTTTGATTTAAAAACGTCTACAAGCAATAACTTTTAAATTAAATCAAAAACTAAACATGGTTATTTGGGTTGACTGATTATTACTTATTTTAAATAAATCTAACCTACTAATTATTGTAAGTTATTAAAAAATCATTAAACTCTCTATTCATAATATTTAGTCCTTACAAAATGTATATTTTATGACGTTTCATTTTTTCTCTAGTTAATATAAAAAGTGAAAATAAAAACTAAGGCAATTCTTATTGTCAACGTATATATTTAGTTTTTGACAAGAATTTATTACATAATTATAATTAAGATACCAAGTTATAGTTTAAAATTAAATGAAAACTTTTTTTAAATAAAGGTATTACTATATAAATAAATATAAGAAATCAATAATGGGTGTGACCTCCTATTATTGATACATTCTTGGAGGCGTCTGCTCATTGACGCTATCAAGGTATCAATATAATTAATATTAATCGTTTCCCATGCGGTATCAATGGCTGCAATTAGTGCATTACGGTTTACTGGTATAAAATTTGGCCCTTGTTGTCTTCGGATAACAGCATATTCGAGCCCAAACATTTTCGATAATGTTAAAATCTGGGCTTTTGCTGGCCAGGGTAACAGCTCAAGTTATTTTCTCGTATCAATTGCGCACAACCCGCGAAGTATGAATAGGGCGTTGTCCTTTAACAACAAAATACATTATGAAAATGTTAATTCAACAGATCCCGAACTATTTTTGGAGAAAGTATAGTGAAATAAGAATACTTACTTGTTGGAAAATATAATCTTCGTCTGGATAAAACACTTCGACTGAAGGTTTCATAATAGTTTCAAAATATCTAAATACGCAGCAGAATCAAGACGTCCATCGATAGCCCAACAAACTCCTGGACCCGCGCTAACTCTAACCCCCACACATTTACAGAAAAATAACCACTTCTGTTTTTTAGGACATATGTGATTGTATCAATAATAATGGAGGTCACACCCATTATTGATTTCTTATATTTATTTATATAGTAATACTTTTATTTAAAAAAAGTTTTCATTTAATTTTAAACTATAACTTGGTATCTTAATTATAATTAGGTAATAAATTCTTGTCAAAAAACTAAATATATACGTTGACAATAAGAATGCCTTAGTTTTTATTTTCACTTTTTATATTAACTACAAAAAAAATGAAACGTCATAAAATATACATTTTGTAAGGACTAAATATTATGAATAGAGAGTTTAATGATTTTTTTAATAACTTACAATAATTAGTAGGTTAGATTTATTAAAAATAAGTAATAATCAGTCAACCCAAATAACCATGTTTAGTTTTTGATTTAATTTAAAAGTTATTGCTTGTAGACGTTTTTAAATCAAAATTATTTCTAATTTTATTTTGTAAACATTTCCTAAACAAAATTTTGATTCGATAATTAATCGAGCTATGGTGTTTAATTAGCGATACCTTCAAATATATTCTTAAAAGAAAAAATTAAGTAAGCAACGTAAATTACCTATTTTCTAAAACGTGCTTAGTGTAATGATTCATTCTACAGTCCTTCTATAAGATAACCCCTGCTGAGACTACCTGCTGTTAGAATTGTAAATGATACCCTTAAGCCCGCTTCACAATGTGCAAACTTTTGTTTACAGAAATTGTGGTGTCCAAGTTTTAAATTTCATGAGTGTACATTGCATTCGTAATGGAGTCAACCAATCTAAGTGGACAAAAGATATTTAAGTGAAATGATTAAAAACTACGATTTGCACCTTTATTACATTTTCAAATACATCATTTAACTGATAGTACTAAACAAAAATCGTTCTGGTGGCAAAACCATTTTAAAATAATTAGCGAAGTTATTCTGAGCTCAAGTCATAGTCGGTCGATCGCTCATTGTGACCGTTAATGCTAACGTGTATACTTTCTCTGTGGTTTGTGTAATTTTAAGTGGTGTTTGTAATGGAGACATCAACTAGAGGTAATTGGCTTGTTTTAAATTTTTAAATAAATCCAAATGTGTAAGTTTATAACGATGTAACACTCACCTAGAAATATTAGATAAATAGATTTTTTTGTCATAAGTAATATTCTTTTGAAGATATACCATATTGTCAAATGTAGTCAAGGTGTAACTGTGGTCTTCACATATTGTTAGTTTAACATACTTTGGTTCTACAATTATTGTTTCTTGCGATTATTAATATCCTCGTATTTTTTTAATAGGTACCCAAATGCGGCGAAAAATCACAATAGATCTTGGCGTTCTCCTCCGGCCAAAACCGATTAAACAAAGTAATTAACTATGAAAAACAAGCTTCGGTAATTTGGTCATTAACAAAGAGACAGGACGAAAGGAGTTAAAGGCATTTTTGAACAACAAAGAATGTGAGAAATGGCTTTTAAGCAAAGGGCGTTTAGACTTGTTTTTCAAGATATATGAACATGGGTTAACGAAGATTTAACTTTCGACATGCTTGTGGTAGCAGAAAATTCTTCAAAACTATGCTAGTGGTGGCAGACCACAGAAAGGTTTTTATTGAAAGCTCAAAAATCGAAGCAGAGGAAAGTTCAACACTACTAAAAGAGTACATTAAAGAGCAGCTGACTTACGCTGCACAATTAAGTATCAGAGTTAGTAGCAAACGTGATGCTGTTAAATTGATGCAAGAGGTATATAGCCACACCAAAACGAGCGACCACATACAAAAAAGCTCGAAGAATTTTACATTCTAGAAAAAAATAGATACCATATACTCCTGAAGAAGCTCTGGTCTTTTTCATAGCAAATAATTTTACTGTCCAGACATATAAAAGTGTTCAGCAAGAGGCAAAAGAAAGAGGTTTCAATGCATACCTTTGCTATGATTACATAACAAAGGTGAAGGAGCAGTGCTATCCTCCTGCTGAAAATATGATTGTAACTGACATATTGACCGAAGTAAGATTGGATGCTCTTTTGAGCCATACTACATTGAGAATATGCAAAATATTTTTGAAGAAAATTTAGACATAAGTGTGTTGAATTACACTTAATATACAAGTGGTGATGTGATGGTTCCCGGGTCTTAGCTTGTATAAGCAAACTGTTTGAAGATCCAGACAGCACAGACAGAATATATTTCTTTGTGTTAGATATCGTTAGTTCACATAAGACTTGTAAACAATAAACAGAAGGTCATATGACAAAATCCCTCGGCTATCTTCACCAAGATTCTGTAGAACTATCAAATTCATTTATCAGAAAGAATGCAAAGCATTGATTAAAGATAAATGCGAAGTTACTGTACATCAAATGTGGAGTTGGTACCAACTCTCGTGGAAGTCCATGCCTAAGCGCAACAATCTCAATCACATATCAAATGGTTCTGTCAATGATTGACGGTAATGTGTGTTAATTTGCTAGAGTAAATAATAGTTCAACTCAAAGGTGCTTTATCCTGGAAAGCAACATCAAAGAGGAGATGAATTTGGTATCAATGGCTAGAAAGCCGGACGAGGAATATGTATCAATTTGGAATTCTCTAGTTTACATGCGTACATTCGTACAATGAAATGTCTTTTAAATATCAGTTACCTAAAACACATTTCAGTGAATGGCAAGTCAGGATGAGACAAAAAACAAAGACATTTACAAAAAAATTAATGACGAAATAAAGAAAGAGTTTAAAAGTTGATCTCATCATTTAGAGAAATGGAAATACTGCACGAGCATTTTTTTTTAATTATGCCACAATGGTACGAATCACTGGTCTCAATGAAAATTCATTCATAGTTTTGGGACGATTCTTGCAGCCATACTTTCTGGTTGCACAGATCGATCCTAAACATTTCATAACTACTGTGTGGAGATTCAGGGTAATAGTATTTTAAAGCCAGTGTTACAATGACAAGTATTGTAATGCGAGCAAGCAATAGACGAGCATTCAAACGGTCATTGTAACACATGTTTTTTATACTACAGGGAGGATATCTACCAGAAAACCAGGAAACTGGATAAGTTACTGAAGAAGAAGAATCAACTGCTATCTTCATTAGCATATCTACGACGATGCCGAGACCAGGAGGTGACGCCTACGTTTGTGAAAACTGGCCATCATATCGCAAACAAATCGTGCAAGAAGAATCATCGAACGTAGTGAGAAGGCACTCATTCGAGAAAGAGTACGTTATACTTACCATCAACTGCATATAACGTCAACAGAACTATACCAGCTTCATCTACAACTGAGCAGCATACTGGATAAAGAAACATGGAACACCATAGATCGCATCAGCTACCAACAATCAACCACTAACAGGCATATCAAGAAGTTTGAGAAATTAAGTACCAAGCACCAGCAAACCAGCTATAAATTGACAAAAACAAAACAGTTGTAAACTTGTCGGACTACCCACTCACCGAAGACTGCATATCAATTTTGTTAAAAGGGATGAACTACGCCATTGCTCCAAAGCAAGATACCCACAGACGAGATAATAGCAGAAGTGGAAAGTGTCATCAGAAAGCTTCCAGTTGAAGAAGCAGAGGAAATACGCTACGAGACTTGCCGGATTTTACAACGTTCCAAAGCTCCACGTAGGAACATCACTCGCGCAGAAGAAATTGCATTAAAAGAACTCAGAAGCAATCAAGAAATCATGGTGACACGCGCAGATAAAGGCAACTTTACAGATCATGAACACCGAAGACTACAAATGTAAATCAAAATTGCTACTGGATCCACAACTTTACACCAAGTTAAAAGGAGATCCAACCAACAAAATTGAAAACAAACGAGAGCCGCAATCAAACATTCAGCTATACCAGTCGATCAACATCGTCAACTGCTACCTTCCGGGACCAGACCACCTAGACTATACGGATTACCAAAATTACAAATTTGGTAACCCCTTAAGGCCAATTGTTAGCACATGTGGATCTTCTTATGAACTGGCCCGTTACAGTGGCTAAAGTTTACAGTTCGTCGAATTACTGATGACTCTGGAAGGTAACCAATGACGATATACTAGTTAGTTTTGATGTAGAATCGCTATTTACTAACGTACCAGTCGACGATACACATAACATCACAAAACAACTGTGCAACAACCCATGGGTTGAGAGAAGACATACCAGAGCTAGCAAGAATATGTCTGAATACAACTTACTTTCTATGGAACGGAGATTTCTACGAACAAAAATCAGGTGCAGCCATGGGATCACCATCACCGGTTATTACGAATATCTTTATGGAAGCATTCGAGCAAGAAGCCATTCAATCCAGTAAACAGAAACCGAACTGTTGGTTCAGATACGTGGACGATACCTTTGTCATATGGCCTACATGGGAAAGAAGCACTTACTGTATTCTTAACCACCTCAACACTCAGCACGAAAAGATCAAGTTTACCATGGAGACAGAAGAAAAATAAGGAGCTTCTCTTCCTGGATGTTCAAGTGAAACAGGGGATAACAACAAGTTGGCTCATAGTGTATATCGTAAATAGACACACACCGACCGATACCTCCATGCCACATCACACCATCATCCACAGCAGAAGCGGTCTCTAATCAAAACTTTATTGCATAGAGCTAACAAGATTCCTGACGAGGTTCACAAGGCAGAAGAACTTCGACACGTCCAACAAGCCTAATGAAAAACGGCTATACCAGAAAAGAAATAAGAGCCGCCTGCCGCAGGAAATCCGAAAAGAGAAGGAACAGGTCACCACCTACGCTCGTTTACCATTCATTGCTGGAGTAACTGATCGGTGTCAGGTTTGGAACGGTTAGAAAAAATTCAGCAACTACTACCTTCTAATAAATATAACCTGCCGAAATCTCAACAAAAGAGGGTCTACCAAATTGATTGTTCATGTGGAAAGGTCTACATTGGTCAAACTGGGCGCAACATAAAATGTAGATTAAAAGAACATCACCGAGACGCCAAGTCCAGAGCGGTAGATAAATCAGCAATCGCAGAACATCTACACGAAAAAGGAAAACACATCATCAACTTCGAAAGCTAAAGTTCTATCAAGGACTAACAACTACTATCCAAGGATAATCAGAGAATCCTTAGAAATTATGAAAAATAAAAAACAACTTCAATCGAGAAGATGGTTACCGATTAAGCAACACGTGGAAACTAACTCTTCACAAAAACAAAGAAAACAAATGTTGCCACAAAATTAGTCGATACCAAACAGAAGATCAACCAACCATCGAAAACCAACCACCCGTCACTGATCGACCTCAACCAACATTAACGGAACATGGTATATAACGAGGAGCAGAAGACAACAATATCAATCTTTATAGTAACTTCTGTTCTAATAACACATTCTTACATTTTTACAAAGAGACATTTTTGTAACACGACATTATTTTCTTCGCTAGTAAGGAAAAACGAATTTTCCTCACTATTTTTAGAAGAAACGTCCGTTTTCTAAGTATCTCGTGGAAAAAGTTCTTTATTTTTAATATGTAAGTATAAAATTAATGTCGCTATACTTTCTTGAAACTTTATCCTTGTCTGAAGAATGGATTCTATTCACAATTTGGACAGATTTTCTGCACTCCTCCAGAGTTACGTGAAATTGCCAATAATGCAATCCACAAATTGTTACCTACTAAATCCAAACCTAAATACGAAAAGAGTTTCAACATTTTTGTACTTAGTGTAACGAAAAAACGTGACCAATATCAGCAAAAATATTGTATTAGCATACTTCGAAATAATGAGTAAAACAAAGAAGTCATCGACAATGTGGTCAAATTACTCAATACTCCGATCATGTCTCTCGAATAATAAAAATATTGACATTTCTAAATATTTAAAAGTAATTGCTTTGAAAAGGAAATCAGAAAATTATCAACCAAATGATTTCAACACTATGGTGATATCATTAAATTTCTTAACAAAGCTGATGATTATACTTTCTTGACAATTAAGCTAAAGTTCTAGATTATATTTTAAGTTACAAATTTAAAATTTACTTCTATTTAGGTTATATTAATCATGGGGTATTGTGGAGCATGTAGGCAGGATGAGCTGACTCGTATGACGATGAAGAATGTGCAGCTCAAATCTGATATAATTCAGGTCACTGTTCATGCAGCGAAAACTAATACATCTAGTCTATTTGTCATTACAAAAGGTTCTTGGATTGCTCCCCTTAAAAAATATATTTAATTAAGACCATCCCATACTTCACACGATAGATTTTTTTTAACTTACCGTAGAGGTCGATGTACTGTATCACCAAAAGGTATCGATAAGATTGGTGAAGTACCTAAAAACATAACAAAATTCTTAAAGCTTTTTAATTATGAAACGTATACTGGCCACTGTTTTCGTCGCTCTTCTGCATCGCATCTTGCAAATCAAGGAAGAGATTCTTACGATTAAAAACATGGGGGCTCGAAGTCATCGTTTGCAGAGGATATGTCGAAGCTTCTTTAAAGAAAAAAAGTAAAGTGGCGCAAGTACTGTCAAGCCAGTATCAGCCCGTTGCTTCCACATCAACTGCAGCAAGCCGATCGGAAGTGTCGATCCCAATTCAAAAAAGAATTGATGTTGAAAGAACTGAATCAGATGGGACGGTAATTATCAACAAAAGTATGATCTCTGATCAAAAAGTACCACCTAAAGTCTGTATACTATTGGCGCGGAGTAATAAATCATAATTGCTTGAAATAATTCTTTATTTTCTTGTGAAAGCGGTACTTCTACGGTTAAGTAAAAACCAATAAATTCTAACCAAAATACGATCATTGTGCCGCTCTTGCAGCATATCGATCCATCTAAGGTCTGAGAACAATAGTTTAATCTGTGTAAACACGTTGCCATCAGCCCAGGTACTGACGAAACGAGAATCATAGCCGTAGATGTGAGTATTATACCAAGATACGGTGAAATATTGCTGAATTGAATTATTTACTATGAAAAATAGATTCCACAAAGTAAGGATTGAAACAATAAAAGAAACCACATAATAATTCATATGAAGGTAGATTTTACTATTATAATATATTTACCTATTAAAAATATGATTTTCCAAACGTATCAGGTACCTACGCCACTGCAATACGGGAGATTCGATAATTCTGACAGGTTTATTACTTCGCGCCAATAGTATACTGAGTATATTTCTATTTCTGCTAGTGATGGTGCTGTCGTAACGATTAATATATACAACAATTGCACTATAAACCATGACTAGGTTATGTAAACTATTTATGTTAATTTTTTATTGTTCATTATCTTATTTTAGAAGTCAAGTTCAAATTTGTTATTCACCTTTTATGTTTGATTTATTTTATGTGTAAAAACGATTATAGGTTTATGTAATTAAAAAAAGTCAAGTGAATACCTGAATACCATAATTTGTGTAGATTTGAATGGTGTATTAATCTAGAATGTATAATCGAATGTAGCACAGAATCAAAAAAGAAAATCTTAAAGCAAAGAGTATAAAGCATGACGCACATTGAGGTTAGAATTTATAAACCCATATCTTAAGTTCCGAGTTTTGTCCTCCTAGATTAGTCAAATCGTACACTGTGTGGTTCTTAAAGAAATGCGAATGTACCAATGTGAATTGATTCTGCTTGTGGAAACGTGAACTTTACTCTTATACCGTATAGTAAGCAGGGGTAGTTTTTCAAAGCAGGGCACTAGGTACAAATTCTGTTATTTAATATTTAAAAGGTACAAATTAAAGAGATGCGAATGTACCAATGCAGATTCATTGTGCTTGTAGAAACGTGTGCTTTACTCTTGTGCCTATATTATGCGGGGGTAGTTTTTCAAAGAAGGGCATGAGGTACAAAATCTGTTAGTGAATATATGAAGAACTTAAATTAATATACAGATGTAGAGATATCAATTGCTTCTTCTGGTAAAAACTTTACTCTTGATAATATCATATTCAATTAGGGGGTTGTTTCAAAGAGTTTGGTTGGACATATAAAATTTTTGTGATGGTACAAATTGGTACAAATTCAGTCCTTCTAGTTTCTATCTTTTTACATTTTTTTTCTATTTTTTAACGTGGTCACATTTTTTTCTATAATAGCATATGGTACAAAATTTTTATTGGTGGTACAAATTAGTACAAAATAGGTACTAAATAATGCAATAGGTTTGAATTGTTTCTGTCCAGTTGGTGCTTCTAGCTTAATAGACGTATTTTACACACCATTTTTCTTATTATAAATACATGTAGGTAAGTAGGCCGTCATGCATTCTGTGATAGGTACTTCCAATACAAGTACAACGTTTAATGAAACGAATTAAATAAGCAGAAAACACTAATAATGTATGCTGTAAATTTTAAATGCTGGTTTCACTACCAACCAATAGATGGCCCACACAATTTATAGTTTTTGTTTAATATTCTACAGTTTTCTGTAATTGGAATTACCACTAAAATTCAAACTTAACGCGTCGATAGTTTTCGTGTTTCAAATTAAAAACACGAACAGGTGTATGAACCTAATACCAGGTGTTCAACAATTCACGGTATCTCATGTTTACTTTATCTCAATTACTAATATTTTTTCGCAAGTTTTTATTATTCGTATCGATTCGATAGCGTCGAGTGTACGTTGTTTCATTAATATTTTGTGTCGGATTAATTAGCAAGACTGTTTGAACTTAAAGTTTGTAGTTTTGAAGAAGGTTATTAGTGTCTGGCAAGTGCAAGGCAAGAAGTAAATATAAACAATGTCAACGGACCGATTTCACAAGTATGTACATTTTTTCTTCTTTGAATATGAGACTTTACAAATTGAATTGAAGTCTTATTTTTAACTCTTTATTATGTTTAACCGATAACAATAATATAATTAATTATCCGATTGCGTTGATTAAATTAGGACAACAAAATGTTGTTTTAAATTTAAATTGGTTAAATTTCTGTGGACACTACTGAGTTATCTAAAAGTTTTTGAAAAGCTTTTTGCGCTACCAGTTATACCTAATTGTGTCAATTATTATGAAATCAATCAAGTTTATGACGTACCTACTGATAACGCTCAATTTATACGTCATTTTTTTAATTTAAAACTTTAACGATACAAATATTAAGATCATTGATTATAACGAATTTTATAATCAATGCTAAGATTTTATTATGGTTGTGTCATCACGTGATTGTAAGCAACTAATATGACTTTAAAACCATGTGTGTAATTGGTTATTATTCTTTCGCCCTACAATTGTATATAGCAATTAATGTCACAATATTAATGTCTGGTTGCACTAACGGTTGTTAAGAAACCCTTCGCCTGATTGGTTACATTTAATTTTAAGTTCAATGATTGGCTAAATTTTTAACAGCTTGTTAACCGATTAGTTCATCAATTTCGGTCTTATTAATTATGTATTTTTGTTAATAATGCAAGAATGGACTTGTGTAACAGCTTGTATTTGTCTAATTAATATTGAAAAAAATTACTATGTTAAATTGAAAATTAGCGGATATCTTTGTTATAGCACAATTGGAACACATAATATAACAACATATCATGTTGAATAGATAAAATAGAATAAATTGATGGGATAAAAATGAGTATTTAAACGGTATTTTACTAAAAAATCAGTAATTTTTTAGGTTATTATTTATTAAACGAATAAATTTTTGTTTAATAAGCAACCGTCGGGACGAATTTGTTAATTTCTCGCCTAGTAATATTTTGCGCCTCCTAACAAGGGTTCGATTCAGATTGCAGTATTTTTGTTTTAACTTTATTATTGAAGTTATATACACAATTTTTAAAGTGAATTTGAAAATAGATTAAACTCATTTTATAAAAATTGTTTTAATAATAACATCGATAATAATTTTATTAATAGAAAAAGGGTTGGCAATCAAAATTGAACCCGGGTGTTGACGTAAATCATTATAAAATTTTTACACTTTACTTTGCTATTAATTTACTTTTCGTTTTATTGCCTTTTCCCTTAATTTGATAACATTGCCTCTCACTGATGTTTCAAGTACCTACACACTTTTTTCGGTTTTGTTTAGTGCTTCATTGACTTTATAATCGTAAGTTACCATTGCCCAACAAAACATAGTCCGCTAGATGACAATAGTGGTAAATGTATTTGAAGTTTAAAATGCAACTAAGTATAAATTCTTTGATGTCGCGCTGCTATGTATTTCAGTTTTTAATTATTAGTGAGCAATGTATATTAAGAATTTTGAATAGTCCTCTCAAAGTTTCTACTGTGGGGCAGCCGTGTGGTCGGAGGTAAAAATTTCGGACTGAGAGAGTGGTGCTTAATGTGTTCTGTCTCATTTTAAAAAGTGACAGCTGGTTGTGGAGGGTAGCTGTAGTAAAAGTGTTAGGTCCTTGCCACCTACATAATACTTTTCTTTTTTCTTCAGTTTGTTTCGTACCTACTGCTTTACAGCTGCTGGTACTTATACAAGGTCTACCACGTTCATTAGAAGTTTACAGGGTTCCTTAATATTTATAAATTTAAAACTTTCAGGTTAAGAATAACCGAGGAATAACCCATAGCCTTTTTTTGTTCTAAAATATTTCCGATGTTGTACAACTTCCGGAATAACCGAATTGTCATCAACTTTCTTAAGTTAAATAAAACACCCTGTATATTATTGCATTTTGGATTGGATTGTTTAATAGCTTATCTTTTACTCTTCTTCAAACTCAAAACATCCATATTTTAAAAACTAAATAGATTTGCAGCCTATCACAGGTTATACAGTGCGTCCAAAATTTAGTGGCAAAGTCGAAAAAATCGAATACTTTGTATATTTTTACATATTTACATAACTATTTAATTTACGCATCGATATGCTATAGGTATTCCTATACCTATCTTTAGCAGTTTTGTTATTATTAACGCTTTTTAACAAATATTAATTAAAACTGCACTTAAAAACTAAGCAGATTTGAAAGGCTGTGAGTATGATTAAATAAACGAATGTTTCTCTGGTTGTCATTGAAGAAAAAGTCTATTTTATAAAATGGAAGCAGTAATATTCTAACACTGATATTTTAAATTTATTGTACATCCATGGCGAATGTGGAAAAATACTTAGCAGAACTTGCAGAACATTTAATGAACGATATCCTTATCTATCGCCAATTAACAAAGGTAACTTTAAAAGAATGGAGTCATGTTTTTTAAATACAGGAAGTTTTACGGTAAAAAACTACACAAAACCTATTGTTGAAGCAGAAGACAATGAAGTAAATGTGCTGGCTTATTTTCATGCTCATCCCCGGAGTTCGATAGTTGCAGCTTCTGGTGAATTGGGTATCTCCCCAATGTCGATTTATCGTATTCTGAAACATCATAGAATGCATCCCTACAAGGAAACATTAGTACAAGCATTCCGCCCTGGAGACGAACAGAAAAGAGTTGAGTATTTTGAAATGATTTTATTAAAAATTCAAGAAGACGAAAATTTTATTATCTAAAGTTATTTGGAGCAATAAATCAAATTTTCAAGACCGCGACAGTTGTAATGTGTTCTGTTGCCTTTTAAATAATTCCGTAATCTACGAAATTTTCGATGTCAATTTAAATAAACAGAAATACTTAGAACTTTTAACGGGGCCAGTTACAAATTTTCTTCAAACTTTACCTCCAAACATAAGACAAGACTGTTGGTATAAGATGGATGGTGCACCTGCCCACAATACCAGAGAGGTTTATAGGGAATTGACAGAAATGTTCGAAGACCGATGGTTTGGTTCAAATGGGCCTTGGGGTTGGCCTTTTCGATCCCCAAAATTGACGCCACTAGATTTTTATCTTTGGGGGCGCATAATATGTGAAGTTTATAGTACACCTAGTGATAACAGATAAGACCTACTAAATCGTGTGAGAATAGCCTTTCAGCGATTAGACCGAAACGAAATAGGCAGAACAACTATAAAGGAAACTGAACTAAGAATTATAAAGTGTCTTGAACAGAATGGGGGTCATATTGAACATTTATAGCATTCTTCAGTTAGTTTATCTATTATTTGTAATTTTTTTCTCTTACACTAAACTTATTCTTATTTTTTTAAAAAGCTTTGCGTAAATAAAATCGTTATCTAAATCTATAAAAACATACAGAGTGTTCGATTTAAAAAAAAATGACTTTCTTGAGTTTGAAGTTTTTTCGCTTTGCTACTAAATTTTGGACGCCCTGTATAACCTGTGATAAGCTACAAATGTATTTAGTGAACCCTTATAGTTTTACTTGCTGTTTTTAAAATGTGGAGGTTTTGTGTTTGAAGAACAGCAAAAGATAGGCTATTAAACACCCCTCCCCAAAACACAAAATGACGATAGGTATAGGCTAACCTAATCAAGTGTATCGTAGAATCGATTGTAGAATACAAAAATGCAATAATATACAAGGTGTTTCATTTAACTTAAGAAATCAATTTCCAGTTCTTCCCGAAGTTGTACAACATCGGAAATATTTTAGAACAAAGAAGGCTAGCCGGGTTATTCTTAACCTAAAAGTTTTAAATTCATAAATAGTATGGAACCCTGTAAACATCTAATGAACTGGTTCCGTGGTAGACCTTGTATAAGCTAAGTTTTTTTTGTTGCCTTGTAGCACACATTCTAAAATACAAATTAGTTAATGCAGTAAAGTTTGTTATATAAAATTTTTATTTAAAAAAAATTGTTTTGAAATAACAAGTTTAATAAAGTTTTGTTTTCTACGAGGATATATTGAAAAATTCTTAGCCTACTATAGAACCAAACAAAATTTCAATGTCAAAATATTTTATTACTCAACATATTCTCCTCTTAATTGGATACATTTATTACAGCAAACCTGCAACGTCTCTAGACCTTTAAAAAAAATGTTTCTTCTTGCTCTGCAAACCAGACCTCCACAGCTTCTATTACCTCCTTGTTGGAAGAAAATGTACGACCTTTTAAACTTTTTTCAGTTGAGGAAAGAGGTGATAGTCGGACGGAGCCAAATCGGGTGAATAAGGGTGTTCTAGTAATTCAAACCCTAAATCACGAATTTTTGCATGGCAACATGAGATTTGTGTGCAGGGGCGTTGTCCTGCAAAAACAAAACACCTTTGGATAGCTTTCCGCGTCTTTTCTCTTTAATATTTTCCCGTAGAGTGGTCAGTAATGTCGAATAGTAATCTCCAGTTATTGTTCTACCTTTATCCAAAAATCAATCATGATTACTCCATGGCAATCCCAAAAACTGAAGCAAGAACTTTTCCAGCAGATTTTGGACACGAAACTTCTTAGGTCTTGGAGAACCAGAGTGTCGCCATTCCATCGATTGTTGCTTTGTTTCTGGATCGTAGAAATGTACCCAAGTCTCATCCATAGTAACAATTCGGTTTAAGAAGTCTACATCGTTTTCAAATCGAGCACAGATCGAACGCGATGCTTCTACCCTTGCACGCTTTTGGTCAACATTCAAACATTTGGGGATCCATTTTGCAGCAATTTTCTCATGTCCAAATTGACGTGAACCATATGATGAACGCGTTCGTATGAAATATTCAGTGCTTCAGATATCCGTTTTAGCCCAATTCGACGGTCTGATAAAATCATGTCATGAACTGCATCGATATTTTCGGGGACTGACACAGAAACTGGCCTTTCCGATCGGTCATCATCTTCAATGGAAAATTTACCTCTTTTGAAGCTTGCATTCCAATTTTTGACGGTCGCATACGAAGGACATTGATCACCAAGGGTATTAAGCATATCTTCGTAAATCTGCTTACCTCTTAACCCTTTTAAATACAGGTACTTGATGATGGCTCGATACTCCAATTTTTCGATTTTCACAATTTCGGTGGACATCTTTTTTATTTAATTTATTGCGTGACTCTGGTTTACTTTTTTGACGTCAAACTTTACACTGACACTTCTAATAAGTTATTGTTCGTTGCTATGGTAACGCAATATTTTGTTAATAGGAACTGCAATACATCTTCGTATATACATAAAATAAACAAATCAATAAAACAGATTTTCTGATAGAAACACAACTATAATAAGATAACACAATGTATCAAGATTTATAATAACAATATAATAGTTAGTCACCATTTGTGTAGAGACATGAAGTAATGCTAAATTTTTTTAATATTCTACATAGTTAATTATCTAAAAATGTAAAAGAATAATCTAACTGCAGCAACACTTTATCCCGAGTTAGATTTCTGTAGGGCTGGCGACGCTCTTTTCGAGGATCTACAAGTTCAGGGAGCAGACAATTGAAGTAAAAAGCGTTTAATTTATTAATCATTTTTGTCTGCCAAAATTCGTGTTTCTCATTATCTGAAATAAAAAGTAAAACACTTATAGCAAAAATTATTGAACTAATGACTCTGTACTAACTTTTTCTACTAAGAATCCTATAGGAGTCCACAGAATGAAGTAGCATAGTTCTTTATCAGCTATGGCTAACTGTCCCTGAACTCGATAATAGTAATTATGATTTTGCTTGAGATGCAATGTTTCTGATGTATTTGGAAGTGCGCATTTTACTTTTTTCATATTATAGCGTCTGCGGGGTGAAGATCTTTAATAGAAGGAAGGCATTTTACTATGACAGTTGCGTTTTCTTCATAAATAATTCCATCTAGACTTGCACCTAAAAATTGATTATTCAAGTCAAGTCATCTGTCATCTGTCCACGGTCACGTCGTACTCTAATTGAAATTCCTCCAATGCCACTGCTTTGTGCTCATTGCCGTACTTTATGGAATCACTTCCAGCAAATTTAAAATACAGCATTTCTTCTACTGTGTTTACAAAGTTTTCTCCTTCATCTTGCAAAGTTTGCCGAACTTTGAGGCTGTTATCCTCTGATCTCTAGTAATACGTTCTATTTCATCTCGTTCGACTGAAGTTTTTTCAATCTCTCTCAAAAATGTTGTACAAGAATTCTTGTAAATTTCTTCTGGCATATCATCTAAAACAATTTCGTTTACTTTGTTTGTTTCAGGCTCGTAATATTTATCTGGCAAAGCTGCCGCCTTGTTTTTTCTTCTTCGAACACTACTATTTCCGATCAGCTTTCTCTTTATGAATAGTTCTCGTCGTCTTTTTTTTGGCCAAGACGCTTTTACTAATTTGGTGTAGTACTCCTCTTTGACGTTGTAAGACAAAGCGGCAGCTTCACGAGTTTGATATGATCTTTTTATTGAATATCATATCGGGTTTTTTCGTCTTTTCTGTCGCAATTTAAAATATTTAATTTTGTCACATTCTTTGTTTTCTCCAAAAACATGTGAAGAAACATTAGCTATACCACCACACCGACGAGCAATTTTTCGCGCAATCTATTGTTTTCGGTTATTTGTTTTTGCGTCACTGTAGTAACAGCAAATCGCAGTCTTTTGTGCATTTGTTTTTACCTTGAGAAACAAGCATTTGCTTTGAGTTGCTTATTTTACGTTCTGTAAAAATACATGTATTATATAAATAAAAATATAATGTAAGTAAAATTACAAAAAGTGTGATAAAGGTTTTTTTCTACAAAAAAACAAAACATTTTTTTTTTTACCTCCTGCACACAAAAAAACTTCTTTTCTTTCCAATAAATAAAAAGCAAAAATGTTTTTTTTTTTTCCCAATTATTTTGGGTTTGTTTTCTCTTTTATGTCATATTATGAATAATATAGTACCACCATTCACCGAGAATAAAAGTCACTATAAGACTCGAGAATCTCAAAAATTTTAAAAAAAAAAAAAAAAAAAATAAAAAAAAACATGAAAAAAAAAAAAATAATTTAAAATAAAAAAAAAAAAAAAAGATTAATTAAAATATTGGGTTAAAAACAAAACAACAAAAAAAAAAAAAAACAAAAAAAAAAAATAAAAAAAAAAAAAAAAAAAAAAAAATAAAAAAAAAAAAAAAAGGTATTCAACCAAATTGTTAAAAAAAAACCGGTGCAGTTTATTATAACCCATGTTACTGTACTGTACTAATTATGGTACTATAATACTAAAATACTTATTATTAATAATTTTTTTTTTTTTTTTTTTTTTTTACTCACTTGTTAGTTCACAATTTTATAATCAAAATTTCTAAAGAACATAGTTGCGACATTCGACCTTTTCGACTAGATCATTACTGTAGGGTTTTGTTTCCCGTAATTTACAATAAACAGAACTTTCACCATCTCCAACTATTTTAGAATATTTTAATCCATGCATTACAACGCTTTGTGAAAATTTCAGTTTCAATTGAAGTAGACGTGCTGTTCCAATTTTGAAAACATTTGTGAAAAGGCGCTTCAATATGTTTTGTTTTTGCTCTTTTCCAAATACAACAGTATTTATTTTTCACACCCATATATAAAATTTTACCTGTTCTTTGACCAATAATGCAAGCCTAAAAGAAATGTACATCAAATAAAGAAACACACACAAAAATAAATACTTACCACTTCTGACAGTGCATCGTAATTGACGTGGAATTTAGTTTTTGTCAACTTTACCTAGTTCTCGAGTAAGTTCTGTCTCTTCTTTGCCAGCATCTTCTATGCTTTTCCAAACTTCAGCAAAGATCAAGTCGGACACTTGCTCATGATGCTTTTGAGATGTTGCATTTGACATCATTGGCATATTAATTACAGCAGCGATTTCTTCAAACTGAGAAAAACCAACACCAGTCAATAAAATTCCCATAGTAACTGCCGAATTTATGTGCATATCCTGTGGATTGTTAGTTCTGACAGTCTCTTCTAAACCGCATATTTTGCATTTGACTCGTAAAAAACTATCAAGACTTAGACATGGTCTAGTTTTAGATACTTATTATTGGCATTTTGGCTAATACGCAATGAAAAGGCTCGTGCCGACCTAATCAAACTAATTGGTAAAATTAATATTTTACATCGACAATTCTTTGACCTGAGACATTATTCTCTTCGACATTAGTCTCATTATTGTCATCTATTGTTTCAATTAGTGGGTCAATGATACCATCATTTATATCTGCTGCTACAAACTCCCCACTATCATGACCCTCCATAGGTTCTACTACGGTTCTTGTTTGACTAATGTTTCAGGATCGATTAATTTTTTGTCAATGTTTTCACTCTTCTTGGTTCTACAAAAGTACGTAATTGTTTTTAAATTATTTTCGAATTTTTTTAAATAGCAATGTTTGCAAAATGGTACTTACTTAAAAGATCGCGCATGTTTTAAGGGATTGGCGATACTCTTCCTTTTCTTACTCCCAGTAGAATGTTTTTTTGATACACTGAACTTGCTCATAATGTTCGTTGAATAACAAAATACTGCCAAAATTAATTAAAAGACAATGAAGCACACTTTTTGCATTTTTCAAAAAATTTGGATCTTCTAAAAATAACCGCTAGAGGTCCTTCCAAACTAAGCTTAAATTTTAATTATAATTTTGCGTCTCAGACTGTCCCTAATTAATCTTTTTTGTTTCTGACTTTATATTTAGCTTCGTGAACATTAATACTGTCAAGCCTTAAACGTTTTTTTTATTTTTTGTAAATACTAAACAATTTAAATTTTTGTTGATTTTTTTTGACCAAACGCTTTTGAGCTCTCAAGATCGTATTGAAAAAGTAATCTGTAAAAATTTGAAGTTCTAACGTTAGAAATACAACTACAAAATCAAGAGTATAGAGCTCTTAAGAGCTCTATTGATGAACCCAATAGTACCCGTTTTTGTATGGTCAAAATGTCGTTAAGGAAATCAAAAATAACAATGCAAGCCTTTAATTAATTTATTTATAGGTGATTCTTAACGGGCATGACGAATTGATAAGTTCCCCTCAATTGATGGGAAATAAATTAAAAAAATGAGCCTAATTAAGTTTTATCAACGGAAGAGGTGCCTGTAAGCGTTAACTTCCTTCTATCATTCAACTACTATTAACAATTTAAAATAATTGAATCATGCAATAAATATTTCGGGTATGAGAATTTGTAGAAAAATGATTAATATCGCAAAAACAACTTTTGTAGCCAGTTTTAACCTTATTTATTGTGGGTTTATGAGCCTTCAAGTAATGCTGAAATCTGACGTCGAAACTTATGTTTAATTTATTTTAGAAATATCTTAAGAACAAGTACATTTAAGACTTTTTATCAAGAGACCTTTTTGATAGCTAAGTGTATTATCTAAAAAAAAGGTCTCTTATAAAATTCTCGTCGATCTAACGGTTTTAGGATAATAAAAAAAATAATGAAATAATGCCAATATCAGTTATCTTATTTTACCACTATTTTTGTAGAAATCTCCAGTTTTGTTTACCTCCATACGTTTCTAGTCCTACTAAATTATATATTTTTGATATTTTGTCAAAAACATTGATTTAAAATTTTGTCTGTAAGAGTGTTTTTCCACAATTTTCAAGAATTGAAAAAACAGTTTAATTGTGTGATCGTGAAAACATTGTACTTTAGATTTTCTTAGTACAGATAAAATTTGATGAAAAAAAATTACAGAAAGGTAGAATATCATTCTTAATTTGCATTGTATAAAAAGGTATTTATTTTGTTATTGAAAAATTTTTCACTTACAGCGGACTAAAATTTCGAATTTTATTGCCAAAACTTGTTTTCTCAAATTTTATATTTATTTACAGATATCTTATAAAATCTTAATCTTATAAAGAATAGTTTTTCTTACTGTTATTTTAGTACTTTATTTTATTAAAATTCTTGCATAACAGTTTTTTTCGTGAATCTGAATTTTTTTGTATTCTGCGACTACTTGTAGTATAAATTGTTTTTGTTCCTCATCACGAGCGTTGATTGAAATATTGGTAAAGATAGTCACCGCTTGTATTTGCTGTATCACGGATGCAATTCACTATGCATGTTGGGTTGCGTTTTGTTTACTTTTCCCTGTACTGAAGCGCTAAGTTATAATGTGTACGATTCTTGAAATAGATAGTTCAATTTATTCCACCGTTGTAAAAATGGCGCAACATACAATCCGTAAAATTTACTTTTGTCAATACAATGTTGCAACGTTTTCAAATATTTAGTAAACGTATTAACTAGTAATTAAAAGTGACGAATTTTTCATTTATGAATAATACCATTGATGATACTATCTTGGATTTTAATGACAATGTTTTTTTAATAATTTACTAAAATACATGCGAAGCGTTATTTGTTAAAACAGTTTGGTTTGGTCGGTGTTAGATAAATAAGAAACATTATTTTACAATTATGCTTGCACTTTATTTTTAACTTGCAAATAATAATGTTGACATTTGTTTGTCATTTAATAACTTCGTTAGGATAAAGTAGAACTACTGGGAGAAATACCCTAGAGTTCGAAACGCAATATTGGTTTTGTATCTACTTGTTTTACGTGTTCAGTTGAAAAGGATTTTAAATAAAATTTGGTTTTCAAATTTTTCAATTCAAAGGCACAAGTTACCGTGTTTTTAGGGAAAGTGGGTTCCCTAGACCTTCAAATTTAATTCACTTGGTAATAAAACCTATTCCTATTACTTCTAAAATAAAAGTACTAGATTTTAGCTTGAGGTGTGTTGTCTCCCGACGCGGTGCGGATATACGTGTATATACCTATTCTTTTCTGTGACGAAATAAATGACGATTTAATATTGAAAAATCTATTACATAGATTAGATTATTGGGGTTTGGTGTTAAAAATAGTACTCACTTTTTTCCGAGGAAAAAATAATTTCGAAGTGACCTTTGTTATCTGTTAGTAGGAATAAGTTGGTTTTACTCTTTGAAACTGTATCAAATATCATGGTTTCGAATTAAAATAGTTTAATTAAAGTAATGAGCTCATTAATTATAAACTTGTTTCAAAATTACAATTCCAACTGATCTAAAATATAGTAATAAACAAATGTATTACGAGGGTCTTCGGATTATCGTTTATGAGTCACATTCCTTATCGGCTTAGTCGAATTCTACAATTGCTACTTTTAGCAACACCTTTAGTAAATGAGTAGGCTTGTTATATATTGTTTAGATGCAAACGTTGAGTACGTTAGATTGTATATAAGAAAATTCAACATTCGTTCCACTAAAAGGGATAGCGTTTCTATGTTAAAAATTTTAATTTCAATGACCAAAATTTAGAAATTTACTTGCGTAAGCCTATAGATTTAAAACATTTTCAACGGATAAACGATGTTAATGTAATAAATATATGAGTATGGAATTTTCAAAAGTATTTAAAGAATTGTTTTTTGGGGAACGTTTTCAACGATTTCTTTACGAAATTAATACTTTTAAATCTGCAGGTTTTTTTTCATAATAATAAACTTTATTCCATGTGTATGTTACATCTTTGTACTATATGTGTTTGTCATGATGGTATAACCATTGTTTAACCTTACGTAAGAAGATACATAAATATTATTACTTGAACTTAACGATGAATTATAACGGACCTTTAATTAGTCGTCGTCATAATTCTTGTATATTGTAGAACGCATGTTTTTGTTTGTTTGTCACTGCTCAATGCCCATATTTCATCACGGCTGATGCTTGGCTGTCGTGCCTTAGCTACTTCGATTACGTTTTCTATTTCCTTTTCGGCTACTGTTCTGTATTCTCATACAATTGCGTATTTTCTTAGCAAGCGTACTACCGACCTCTGTGTTTAGACATTTCGGGGTGCTAATCCCTAGGTTGCTATCTTTCCTATTTCTCACGTCACGAGTGAGGATATCGTTATACTGTTCTATCAATTGCACAGCTCAGTATCATTTACAACTTTCAAGTCTCCAACAATTCGTCGGCCTTTCTCAAAATGCTCATTTTGACTCCACGTTTCTGGATCAGTATTCAAAAATCTTTTCAATTTCAAATCTGTCAAAAAGTGTAGAGTTTCAGCAGTAACGAAACTATCTATCTATCTTTCACAGAAATAACTGATGTTCTGTAAATCTACGCTTACGCGTTTACTGCAAGACAAGTGTCTTTCTTCTTCATTTGAATTTAATTGAGACAACATTTTAGGATTTACATCTACTGACACATTATCATTAAAGAAAGCCATTGCCGATATTTCTGGACTCAAATACCACAGGTGATTGGCGAATTTGCATAAAACTGTGTGTCCTATTTGTGAATCAACTTGTTTGTAATCATGAAGTTTTTTTACGAACTGTAAGTCATGATTCGGCGCTTGCGTTGCCTTTGAAGCAGTGAACCACGCTCGTACGTAAATCTTCACGATGAAAATGTCACACAAAGCTTTCTCATTGCGAGTAATCAACTTAAATTGTTCTCTAAACAGATATATTTTTAAGCTATATATTGTTTTTGACATGAAGCATGCGTGATGATCAGCTCCTGGGGCGCCAAATTTTTACACAATCCGGTGTGACTACTCCAAGGAATAATTTGGTAAGCTCCAGCAGTTCTTTAAAATCGTCACGAGGCTGCTTGGTCTTTAAGGTTTCATTGAAAAATTTGATAATTTCCTCCATATCATTTATCAATACATTCTTCACTTTCTCATTTTCTATTCCTATAGTATACTTTTCTTTATTAATAGAGTTCCAAGCCTCTCCAAATCTTTTGAATAGTAGAACGTGGGGCCCACTGGACGCTGGCATTTTCAACTCAAAACTGCTTTTATTACTATTTCGAAAGTGTGATGTCTAGAAGGAAAGTACAATAGGTTTCTTCCCAAAATTGGTTCTAATTGAGCTGCATCTCCATTCACAATTCCCAGATTAGAAGCAGTAGTGTCACATCAAAGTGCTTTTACTTTGTGAGACAATCCCAAATCTTCAAGGACCTCAAAAATTGAATCAGCTTGTGCGACTCCTGTTCACATTTGTGATAACCACTGGTAACCTATCTAGTATTTCACAAGTCAGCAGATTTTTGAGGAGTTTTCCATCCCAATGTAAAACGATTGCGAGCAATTCGTTATTTTGAAAGACGAATATTTTTAGCTTTGATTTCTCGTAGTTGTTCTCTGCAACGTTGGATTGAAAATCGATTAATGATTAATGTGCTGAGATTATGACCCAAAGCCTCGGCAATAGCTGCAATTAAATGAACTGCTTTACGATCAGATCTACTGTTCCTCGAGACTTCTTGGCTTCCAGGTGACCCGCCTTCGCCTTCTTGAGAATTTGTTGGAGACCAATCTGTCGTCACGTTAAAATCGTACCCGCACTTCTCTGACTACATGGCCCGCTGCTACTTCCCTCACTCGAACCCAAGTCTACAGATTTATCTGAAGCAAATTATGGTTTTCAATAGTAATATAGAATTTTGTTGTTTTTAAAAAAAATGTTTAATTTTAAAGCTAAAAAAATTATCTTGGCGCTAAAAAAGATCTTTTTTGTTATTCCGTCCGTGAAAACAAAATAGCTCCAAAAATGATATTTACATCATTTTGCAAATATCTCAAAAAGTGTTAAATTTACGAAAACATTACAAATAAGCTTCTCTATAGAAAATTTTTTAACCACAAAAATGATTTATTGACAAAATGAAAATAAAAAAAATAGTAATAAAAAATCATCGAATAAAAAAACAAAATTGAAAAAATTACAACTTACCCAGCGTTTCTTTTTCTGCTTGACTTCTTCTCAATCTCTCTTGCAAAATTTCTTCTTGACGGCATCATAAATTATCTGAACATCTCCAATATAACCTACACGACCATCTCTCCTCTGATTTGCTAAAAATGCCCTACCTTTCTCATCAGCTGTTTCATCAACATTCGCATGTGCTATATCGAACAAATTATTGAGTTGGGATGAGAAATCTTTCTCATTTTGTACGTTGAAGGATTTTCCTGCATTTTTTGTAATGCTCGCCATTCTTCGTAGCTTTCCTCTAACCATATTGCTCTAATCGAGTTTTGCAAAAAATACTTCTTGAAAGTTTGCTTCCTAAACTCATTAACCTCTATAAAACTTTTGTTTGTTAGGCGTTTGTCCAATTGATTTCATTCACCAATGAAATATGTTCTAATCTAGGTTGTACATATTTCTTTTTATTCTGCAATTGAATAATTCTGTTTACCAACAGAAAATGTTGAATAAAACTCCATGTTGTCGTTGCCTTAGGGTTAACGTTACAAAGCCCTATATTCGATGACTGTATGAGGTTGCCCAGGTCCTTCTCGAATTAATGTATGCCTTAAAACCCAGGTATTTAATAATCTATATCATGGATGTAAAAAATATACGATTAAATGCGGGATTATATATCAAAATATTTGACAAGACATCAAAAATATATGATTTAGTACGTTTGAAAACGTAAGGAAGTTAATGAAATTGGCATAATTTTATTATTTTCTTTATTTTCTCAAAAACGATTAGTTCTACAGGAATTTTATAAAAACCTTTTTTTAGAAATTCTCTTAGCTATCAAAAAGGTCTTTGATAAAATGTCTTAAATTTACTTGTTCTTAAGATATTTGCAAAATAAATCAAACATAAGTTTCGAATAAGATTTCAGCATTACTTGAAGACTCATAAACCGACAATAAATAAGGTTAAAACTGGCTACAAAATTTGTTTTGCGATACTAATAATTTTTCTTCAGATTCTCACATCCCAAATATTTTTTGCATAATTCAGTGATTTTTTATAAAAATTCATAAGTCAAATAGTCGTTAAAATGAATGTTATTTAAATGGAAAACTTTAACTGCTTACAGGCACCCTTTCCCGTTAAGATAAAACCACCCTTTTATTTATTTAACATGCAAGCAAATCCTAGATACAACATTAGAAAGGTAAATATGCCACAATAAAACTCTACATTATATTAACAATAAATATTGAATAAATATATCAAAACTCAGAGTCCGCAAAATATTACAAGGATATGTGATAATAAAAGTAATTTAAAATACAAAAGTGTAACTTTTTATTACCTAATATGTTATTAGAATTGTTTAATCCATTTATTGACTAAATTCTATACAAATTTATTTACGCGAAGTTGGTCAAAATTGAGATTAAAGACAGTGCCTAATTGTATGCGGCGGCAACGTAGACGTACTTTAATAACTAAATTATTTTTTTTACAAAGGAGAATAATATTTTATTCTCTAACATTAATTCATGTGATTGCTAGCGGTGGGCGGTAACGTAGGCCTACCGTAGTAAATTATCTATTCTTTTTAGAAAAAAAGTGTAATTTTGTATTCTTTAATATGTTGTTTAGAATTGATTATTCTAGTCTATTGGCAAAATTCCATAAAAATTTATTCACGCAAACTATATTGAAAGGCCTTGATGGTAGCTCGCCCATAAATTAATAACTTTTTTCTTTAATATGTTGTTTAGAATTGTTTAATTTATCAATTGGCAAAATTCCATAAAAAATTACTCACACGAAGTTTGTCAAAATGTTCTTTTGTTCGTTCTTTGTTTTTATTGGTTTTTCTTGGGATTGAAACGTCTTAAAACTTATACAATACGTGATAGATGTGTGCCGATGAGGGGCGTAAAATTTTAAATTACTACAGTCAAAACTGAATTAATAATTAATTATATTAGGTTATTAAGTAAGTTTTATATCCGTCATACAAATATCTACAACCTGTCATTTTCAAATCTTGTGTATTATATTACCATATTTAAATATTAAGTAATACACAAATTGTTTATTAATAAAAAATTAAAAAAACAATATTATAATAATTTTTAATATATTACCATATCAAATTTGAAGTTTCTACCTAGTACCATAACGGTGTTTTGACTGTAGAAAAATGCATTGATTTGGTATATACGAACAAAAGTATTGAACCGCCTTAAAGCACTACTCCGTTAAAAGGCACTCGTGCATGCTTTAAAGGCTTATTTATACACTTGTATTATAATTTAGTATTTTTTTTTAATGTAACTATGTATTCATTAAACGTTGAATGGTACAAAATTTTTAATCTTCCTTCATAAATAGAGATACTATCATAAAACTTTGTAATAGGCTAGGTAGTTTTTAGTAATCGATAGATTATATCTTGCTTCTAGTTTTGATTTTTTTTTTTAATTAAAGTTTTGCCAGGTAGTTAGCAACTCTTGGACCCTTTGTTGTAGTAGAAAGTTTTGTAAACAAAAAATTAACACTAGTTCTGGAGTTACGACAAAGGGTCCAGGAGTTGCTGGCGAACTTTAATTAAAAAAAAGTAGTTTTTAGTATCTTTATCGATAATACTATCTTATCACCGCACGCAAAACAATATCACGAATCAAAAAATATCAACAAATGCAACCGTTCCATTTAAAAACCAATAAAGTTAGTCATTTCCGGTAAAAAAGAATTCATAATTGTTTATCAATTATTGTGAAATTTGTATGACATTGTGGAAGAACCAATTAAAGTTTAGTATTTACTAAGATTATCAGAGCAACAGATAAAAAAAATTGCATCAATTTTATTAAAGTTGTTTTTTGAAATGGTGATAATTTCATTCACTTTTTTTACCGAATACCATTCGTGGGTTAATTGAATCCGGAAATGTTTTCTTGTGATTGCCAAAAACGTGATTAATTGGTTCAGGCGGAACCCATGCGAAAATTTTTTGACAACTAAACTAACCACAAATTGAATAAATAAATTTAAATGTTTCGCTTGAATTATTTAACCACGTTCCTGACAATCAAATGAAAAAATTCCTGAAAACTATCGAACAATCAAGGTATTATAAGTGAAAAATTTATAGTTTTTTAAAGAACAAGTTCTAGACTTAAAGAAGACTTCTATTTTATAATGGTCTAACTCTTTAAGATGTTATTGTTTCAATAAACATCATTTGTTTCAAATTTCCTGATATCGATACACAAACTTCATATTTCAGAATGTATTGTACCCTGTACTGTAGAACTAATTACTAAGATAAGTTAGTCTAAAAATGTTTGATAACTTATTATTGACAATGTAGATAAGTTTTGATAATAGAGAAACACTAGGTTTTTTTTTTTTTAAAATTATATATATATTAAATATATTATAATTTTTTTTTATAATTATAATAATAAATTAATTAAATTAAAAATTAAAAAATTTTAAAACTTTTTTTTTAAATTTAATAAAAAAATAAAAAAAATAAAAAAAAAAAAAAAAAAAAAAAAAAATTATAAATTAAAAATAAAAAAAAAAAAAAAAAAAAAAAAAAAAAAAAAAAAAAAAAAAAAATAAAAAATTTTTTAATTTTATAAAAAATATTTATAAAAAATTTTGCTCAAAATGTTATGGAACGAATTAACTGTAAATTAAAATACTGCTATCTTTGTTACATTAATTGGAAGCAAATGTATTATATTGCCATACCTTTAAACTAAATAAAAGTTTAAGTTGTTAATTTTTTTATGCATACATGTTAATACATACATCTTAAGTAGATAAACAACATATCACCTTGCTCATTTAGTGATAAACTGGCTATTTCGTAATTAATCTCAAAATTAAAGCTTTAAATTTTATTTATTTTAAGTCATGACAACATTACACAGTTTGTTTTCATGGCCAACATCTTAAAACCCCAAACAAATTGAAATTTTTTAATTATAAAATATAAGATGGCGTCTATTTAAATAAATAAAGTTATTAAAACTATATATATACAGGGTGTCACAAGCAAGCGTGGGTCTTCAATAACTCATTTGCGGTTGGAGATATCAAAAAATGTTTCAAATAAAAGTTCCACCAATTCAACTTCTCTATACCATAAAATTATTTTCGAATATACAGGGTGTCCCGTTTTTCCTGTACGCAACCTAACTTAATTTTTTTAAATGGAATGCCCCATTTATTATTGCTTTATTAGATTTCTCGCTTAATTTAAAGGCCACTTCGTTAACCATACATTATGGCTGAAATGCACCGTTCCTCAGAAAATTAGCGCTAAAGGAAGAAAAATGCCGTTTCGGTACCCTGCGCCATTTTTCATATCTCCGAAACAAAAGAACTTAGAGGAATGCGGTTTTCACAGATCGCTTCTAAGAGAAATGACCTACCATTTGCACTATTTACACAAACATGTTTCTGTTAAATTCATTCAAAGCTACCGCTTCAAAAATAAATTGTTTCAAACCGGCAAAACTTGTTTTTTCAAATAGAACACTATTATTTTTTCAGCCCATCATATGCAGAATTTTATTTCCTTTCGTCTGATATAAGGTTGTTGCTATCAGTTCCTAACAGTTTTTGAGAAAATTGCAGTTATATTCTAAATTTTAATTGAATCGGATCATCATGTACGCCTTGGTCGGTGATTAGCTTTTGTTTTCTACAATGTCATATTTGTGAACTTCATAAGGTGTTCAGTAAAGTTTCATTGTATCGTTGTGTTTGTTTCATTGTAACTTTGTGTTCATTTTCCGAACTGTTCCGCTATGGCGTTGAATAAAGAAGAAATGATAGATATGGTTCTTATTCTTGGGGAATGTGAGAGAAATCCCCTCTTGGCATCGAGGGTGTATGCCCAGCGTTATCCAAATAGACGACATCCTAGAGTGGAATCGTTCAGCAGGGTTCTGGAGCGGTTTCTTACTAGAGGATCAGTGGAGTCTGGAAAAAGAAACTACGCCAAGACGGTCTGTACAGATGAAAATGAGTTCCGTGTTTTGGCGTCTGTGGTGGAAAATCCGAATGTCAGTCAAAGAGACATCGCCCGAGAAACCGAAATTGGTAGAATGTCTGTACAAAGAGTCCTGAAACAGCATAAGTACCATCCGTACCACGTTCAGCTACATCAGGAACTACTTCCAAGGGATTTTGCAGCAAGAACGGAATTTTGTCAGTGGGCCATCGAAAGAATAGCCGAAGACGAAGACTTCTTCAAATATGTCCTGTTTACTGACGAGTCTACCTTTCACAAAAATGGTTTTGTAAACAGGCATAACTTCCATTATTACGATACGGCAAATCCTCCTAACTTCCGGACGTTTTCTCAATACCGATGGTCACTGAATGTGTGGGAGGTGTTTTGGTGATCGTGTTTTCGGACCGTACTTTTTGATGGACACTTAACAGGAAGGGCCTATTTGCAGTTCCTGCAAAATGGTTTCCAAGAAATGTTGGAGGATGTTCCTTTAGAATTTCTTCGACGTATGTGGCTACAACAAGACGGTGCCCCATCTCATTGCACCCAAGAAATTCGGAACTACTTAAATGCGAATTTCCCAAACCGCTGGATAGGAAGAGGAGGGGCAATTAACTGGCCCGCTAGGTCGCCTGATCTCACAAAATGTGACTTCTTTTTGTGGGGATTCGTTAAAAACAAAGTGTACACCTCTTCACCTACCACTGCCGAAGATATGCGGGAGAGGATAACTAACGCTTTCAGAGAAATTACCCCGGACATTCTGGTCAACGTTGACAATAACTTCAAACGTCGAATGAGGATGTGTATTCAAGAAAATGGCAGACATTTCGAGCAGCTTTTGTAAAAGTTAAACATCAAGAACTGGCCTGAGGCAAAGTCACTGCTCTGTGTGGACATCTTGAAAATTATTTTGTGATTTAAAACGTCTGAACTAAAATACAACACTCTGGTTTTTCAATTGAAATAGTTTTCATTCCTAAGGTAGAAAACAAAAGCGGAAAAGCAGCTAATCACCGACCAGGGCGCACGCGATGATCCGATTTAATTAAAATTTAGAATATAACTGCAATTTTCTCAAAACTGTTAGGAACTGATAGCAACAACCTTATATCAGACGAAAGGAAATAAAATTCTGCATATGATGGGCTGAAAAAATAATAGTGTTCTATTTGAAAAAAACAAGTTTTGCCGGTTTGAAACAATTTATTTTTGAAGCGGTAGCTTTGAATGAATTTAACAGAAACATGTTTGTGTAAATAGTGCAAATGGTAGGTCATTTCTCTTAGAAGCGATCTGTGAAAACCGCATTCCTCTAAGTTCTTTTGTTTCGGAGATATGAAAATGGCGCAGGGTACCGAAACGGCATTTTTCTTCCTTTAGCGCTAATTTTCTGAGGAACGGTGCATTTCAGCCATAATGTATGGTTAACGAAGTGGCCTTTAAATTAAGCGAGAAATCTAATAAAGCAATAATAAATGGGGCATTCCATTTAAAAATTAAGTTAGGTTGCGTACAGGAAAAACGCGACACCCTGTATATTCGAAAATAATTTTATGGTATAGAGAAGTTGAATTGGTGGAACTTTTATTTGAAACATTTTTTGATATCTCCAACCGCAAATGAGTTATTGAAGACCCACGCTTGCTTGTGACACCCTGTAGATAAGGGAAATATTGGATTTTTCAAAAATAATTTTTTTAGATTTTCACAACTTCGGAATTGCTCGAAAATTAAAAAAAATTTAGTAGAATCTGAACCAGCATAATAAACTGTATATTTAACTTTTATAATGCCACTGCTACTTCTTATTGCGTATATTTTTGATTTTTTTTCGTACGGAACTAATTGGTTTTTGATTATCACTGGCCTATCGTTGGTTTTGCTGTACTACTACTTTTAATGGTGTTCTCCCAGATGATATTGCTGCTTTTGGGCCAGATAGATTCTGTCACTTTATATTTCTAAAATACTTTGTCGCTTACCTTGGTAAAAAAATATATTAGTTTTTTATTTTTGTTTTTTCTAAACACAGCGACATATACGAGATTTTTGAATCAGTTTAAAACTGTGACACCATCATTATTGTGATTACAATATATTACGAGAATCGCGATAACGTAAGTGTTTGTTTCTGTCCTCTATAATTTTGTTCTAGATATGGTAATAATAGCTTAGCTATAAATGTTTACTGAATTCACGAGTATTTAAAAAAAACCATGCAAAAAGCAAAAAGAATGCCATCTTTCAATTTAATGCACATATCAACATTTCTGAATTCTATATTTTGAAGGGCTAGCCTTTACCGTCTGAAATTGTCAATTGTGGTTAGGCTTATTTATTTATATACAGGGTGTTTCAGTTAAAACGTGTAAAAATTAAACAGGACATAGGGGATGCTCTACTGAACAATTTGAGGTAGGGAACTTGGGGTCCGATAATTCAGCTTAAAGAGATGTGGAAGTATACTTCGCTATCAGATTGTCTGTCTGTCAGGTTGTAGCTGCCTGCGATGTAATTCGAAACACACCAGGGATATTTGTACAGGTGCGGCAGAATCTTGTACGCCGATGTCAAGCTTGCATTGAGGTTGGTGGGCGTCACTTTGAGCAACTCTTGTAAGTTACCTTAACTGTATCAATGATGGTGTTTGTAAGTTAACTGTAACTAATGTAAATAAAAAAAGTTGACAGTAATGTGATAGACAAGTTTAGTCCCATATCTCTTTAAGCTGAATTATCGGACCCAGGTTCCCTACCTCAAATTGTTCAGTAGAGCATCCCCTATGCCTTGTTTAATTTTTGCACGCTTTCACTGAAACACCCTGTATAAGATAAAATACGCAGCATACGGAATTATACTTCATCGTTGTTATACATATGCCTGACCATAGATGATGACAACTTCTTACTTAATTTATTTTACAGTATTTTACAGACTCCTTAATTTATCTTACAGTTAACGAAGTTCCCAAAAATTGGGGTTTCTTGTAAGAATTAGGTGGTAACAAATCAATGAAACACTAAGATATCTTAGAATCTTTGACAACACTAAAAGATTTCGATAAAGAAGACGAAATTCCACTAGCTCAGCTTTTTCCTGTATTACTCTGATATCTTGAAAAAGACGATAACAAAAAAGGTACCGTGTTTCATTGATTCGTTACCACTTAACTCCTACAAGAAAGCTCAATTTTTGGGAAACTCGTGACCATATTCATTTCGAATTCACATGATAGCTTTAAATTGGTTAAGATAATCTGTTAAATTCATTTTGCAGATATAATCATCTCCTATACCGTTGTAAACACAAGCACTTGAGTTTTTATTAGTTGAAGTTATCAAAGATAAAAAAAAATGCTAATGTTAAAGTCATAGCAACCGTTAGTAAAAATTTTATGATGCTTGGTATTACACGTATACTTAAAAAAAATAAACCACATGCTTTAACAAAGTTTCACGAATTTCAATTTAAAATACAACATAATTCTGAAATAGTTGCTTTCATTTTCTTTGGCCTTAAGCAAAGTTTTCATCGGCGTTGGTTCCTTCCGTGTGCGGGTGCTTCGACAAAGAGGTTGCTCAGCTAAAGTACTACTCGTGTCTGTAGTTGGTTTATAAGTTACTATTGTGCACTTCCCAGACAGCACCAGTACATCTACTGTAAATATCCGAGCATGGACGTTGAACCGTGGATGTCCACATTTAATCTTGTGGTTGTAATATGGACGTCCATAGCAAATCCAAATTTTACTAATTTGGACCACCATAGATGGTTCATCTTAACACATCTTATGGACATCCATATCAGTATGGAATAAAAATATCCATATAAAGATATTTTATGGACATCAACCCTCAATCTCATTTTACACATTTATAATAAAGTGCAAATATCAAAACAAAATAGTATAATGCAGAAACAAATATTTTATATGTATGTACATAATGTACTCGAATCTTGAAAAAAATTATTGCCCTCCAACTGATTGATTTTATCTCCTTCTTGTTGAATTCTGTAAGTTTTATTATCTCTGAAAAAAAAACAAGTATTTGAATGCTACGTTACGATGTGAATTTACTATTAGCATTTTTATGCACCAGACAACAGCTACAGGTTTGATTCGCCAATGTGTCATCATCATTTACTTCTGTTGCCACTCTCTTCAGAAACTGATAATTTATGTCTAGAAATGGGGGTGGGAGTGGTTTTGTTAAAAATATTTAAAAAATGAAATGTTTATAAGCACACATGTATCTAATCTATTATTAAATTAGTGTATTGCTTTAATGCTGTAA
This sequence comes from Abscondita cerata, assembly GCA_030710515.1. Classification (NCBI taxonomy): domain Eukaryota; kingdom Metazoa; phylum Arthropoda; class Insecta; order Coleoptera; family Lampyridae; genus Abscondita; species Abscondita cerata. The sequence continues at coordinate 33,462 of JALBCR010000837.1, forward strand.
ATAAATTAAGAAATAATTTAATTACTAGAATATTTAGTTATATGTGAAAAAAATTGTAATGTCAAGGCTTTTTAATAATAATAACTCATTTTGACTGTTTGTCGTACTCACAGGCGAGTGTGGAACAGACTTAGTACCGCTCTACTCAAGATTGATGAGTCGCATCTAAGAGTGGAAAGAATAGAGTTGTTGAAAGCATCTAGATATTATAGGTACACCCGTATACATGTTATTAAAATATTGTATTCAGTTTCAGTTTTGCACCCAAATTAAGAATTTATTTACTCATAATCGTTAGTTTTGTGTGGATAAAAATTGTAGTAATCTAATCTTAAGTGTAAACTACTTGTAGAGGAGCATAATGTATACTGACTCATTTATGTGCAGAAATCTATTTATTACAATTAATAAAATGTGTTTTGGTACTGTTGGTAGTTGTGGAAGTTTTCTCCGGCTGTCTTAAGGTGGAGATGTTCTTCATCAGATGAAATAAATGCCATATTAATTTACTTATCAGGTTCTCAATTATAACAGTAGTAGAAGCTACAGGCTGATTATAGTTGAATTTGACTAATATTGTTATCGGGATAGTAAGTAACAGAAGTTATGAAGCACATGGTTGATGCATGTCAGCAGTTTCCAAACAATTTAAATGATTAAATTTTGCCCTTTGTAGTTTCGGTATGTTTCTAAAATGTGTAAAAGTTATAACACTTGCTTACAAAACCCCAAGGTCAATGAACTCTTATAGGTTGACAGTGTTGCCATTAGAAGTCATTAAAAAGCAACAAATTAAAATTTTTTATTGCCGTTGATTGAAATATTCCAATCAATATTATTGCCCACATTGGTAAATTTATACATACTCAACATCTTATTTCAGTATAATCAAAATTTTTATATGTCCATTATATATTCATTTCTGGATATCCTAAGGATATCCATATAAAGTCCATGGACATTTTGACGTAATTTGCATTTGAAATATATATCCAGAAGATATCTGGTGCTGTTGGGTTGTTTTATGTAATCAAACGTTTATGATGCTTGCTTCAATTTTATAAAGTAAACTTTCTTTTATGTTTCATGTTTAATTATTACAATTTTGTTTCTAACATAAAATAATAAAATGTAAAGAAGGAAAGAAGTTCCCTGTATCATAAGTATATGCATATGAATCAAATAAACGCTTATTCTCAGTTTCCTGATTGGTTAAAATTCAAAACAACCAATCATACTTTTGGAATTAACTGAGGTGAGGATTAGTGCAAATGAAAAGCAGTTAATATTAAAAACTTCTGAGTCAATTTGAGCATTTACTACTTTGTTACTGGTTGTCAGGACATTTGACAGAACAAAATGAAATTGATGTCAATTGAGTAACTTATTCATAACGCATATAGTAAATCTTCCTCTTCATTTTACATATCTATGTAAATCATTGTGGTGAAATTTAGAAATGGAATTATTTCAAATACATCATGTAACTAATGACGATATATTCTTGGTTTACATGTTTAACATTTCTTCATTGCTTTTGGAATTAAAGTACATATGGCAACGTGTATTGTAATACTTGTTTAAAAGTCAATAGTGTTTCATCTTTGACTTTTTCCTGTGAAATTTGGCTGTTGGTGGATGGATGTCACCCTTGAAGAATACCGTATTTGATATTCTTCTTCTGCCAAGTTTGCATTTCCATTGCAAAACCGAATACCATATACATATCAGAATTCTCCAAAGGTAAACATTGTTCGGTATTAAGAACAGCACAAAATGTTTATCTTATTTCAATAGCCAAATTTCACATAAGAAACGTCAAATTGACACTACTTATTACTTTAAACAAGTAGCCATTCCACGTTGCCATATGTACTTTAATTTGCAAAAAGCCAATGAAGAAATGTTAAAAAAGCAAACCATTAGTATTAATCGATTATTATCGATGACGAGATAATTCCATTTCTAAATTTCACCACAAGGATTTACATAAATAAATTTTGACGAAATTTTGATAAATTTTTAGCCGTACATCTTAAGGTTTGATGGTCTCGTGCGCCTTAAGGAAGGATCGCATAACTTTTTTGGATTAAGATTATCGCCTCAGAATTGAACAAAGAATCGTTCTACCTGGCGTTTGTCTGTATTTTTCTGGCCACCGTGTATAGGCTTTCTAAATTTCTATGCACAAGAAGCACCTTGCTGTTAAATGCAGCTTCTACAAGCAGCCAATGCTTCTCTTTAGCTGATTGGAGACAGCATTGGTTTTCTTTGTTTTCCAATACATGTTTGTGAACTTCTATAAGCTCACTCAAAAGTTTCTTTTCTTCCGGCGTATAATTCACTCGTTTTCTATTGTCTTCGGCTTTCTGCATTATTTTTTAAACCTAAAATAAACACAGAAACAATAATTTTATACTAACAGAAACGAAAGCGATCTGAGCTAGACACACCCTAGCGTTCAAAGCATTTGAGGTTAGGTTCAGCGTCTTAAGCAGCCAATATCCGACACTTAAATGTAAGGCCGCCTTAAGGCGGTAAGTTCTAAAATTTGGTGTGGTGCAACACTTTAAGTCGAGCTTTAAGATGTAAGACTATCTTAAGACTTAAGACTCGCCTAAGATGTAGTGGAGAAACTGGACATTAAAGCAATAAAGCTTAAATCGGGGATATTCATCATCAATTTTTTATATTCTCAGAAATATGTATATAAACAACACCAAATTAATATCTAAATCCAATTCACCAAGTATATCGAAATAAAACAGTGAATGCACTGGCACTAATATGTGACGAATTGATTAAATATTTTAATTTAATTAAATAACAAGTGCTCAAATAAAAACTCAGATGGGCACAGACCGTGAAATTGAATTGATTAAATTATTTTTACAGTATAACCCCAAATCCACCCAAATAACGTGTGGTGGCGTAGAACTCTGCATTAAAAAGTGGTGTAAATTATAAATATAACCTAAAAAATTGGCAGAAAGGAATGGTTTCTTAAGCTACGTTCTTTTATGCATGACTATGATTGTTTCAGTTACTTCACAGTGGCTCAGTCCTAGATACATTCTGTTTTATCTATAGATACCTTAAATTCTAACCTAAACGTTGTATCCGCTGATTAATTTAATTTTTGATTAATTTTACATTCATATAAAAAAAAACTTGTTCGATCACGATTCGCAAATAATTGACTAATAACGGAAATATTCGTAATTTATTCAGTCAAATTCGTTATCTGCTCGACGACTTTAAGGTTTCATATGTACTATTTCACCTTTAACCTAACGTATCTAAAAGTTGTAAGTGTTACGCTTTACGTTTTTTTTTATTATGCGCCTACTGGAATCGTTTCATGCGTCGAAGAACAGTAATGGTCCGGGGCATTATAAGTTGCCGTTTACTGCCTGTGAAATAGGATTAAACAAGATTTTGCACTTAATATTTAGTACCTAACACCTCAAACGTTTAATTCATATTAATACTTGCAGTTCACGCGTCTTGGCTAAGATCCCTAAGTCGTTGAATTTTTATTAATAAAGATATGAGACAAATCAATCTATTTATTTAGGTTATTTGTAATTTAGAATAAGAGATTCATAAATCCTAGTTGTAAATATTGAAAATTTAGATAACCTAATTAATAATTATAATTAAAGTTAACTAAGGAACCAGTCAAATGATGTCTTGAAAGGAACCATCTCTTTACTTAAATCCTGTAAATGAAAGATTATATTTAGTAGCTTTAAGAGTAAAAACTTACCTTGCTGAGTGATGTGTGCGATAGATGTGACATTGAAGTGTAAAACCATCCGGAACATTTTCCTTTACTCAAAAATAATGAATAAAATAATTCATGTGTTCCCGTGTCAAAGCGAAAGTTCAACCTCCAGAGAAATTATTTGGCAATAATGGTGTTAAAACTTCAGATCGGGATGAAGAAATCGTTTTTCTGTAAATTCAAGAAAAATCAGTTAATTAGTCTGTACAAATTGTAAATAAAAGGAACATTTAGACTCAGGGAACAGATTCCAGTAGTTTACAACTTGGAAAACGGTTGCGCCGATTTAAAATTCAGAACGTTAAAGAAAGCTAACCTAAAATTTCATGGCAAACGAAAGTTGAATTTATTTCAGTTAGGAAGAAATTTTGGACCAAAGAGTCGCATATCGAACTAATGAGAAGCATCATTTAATCATAAAAAAGGACCATTAATGAAAATTTGCGAATTAGGTTCCGAATTCCGACGTTTGGTGGGGTGCAGTTCCTTCGCAAAAATTTTAAATTTAAGAAAAATTAAAGACGGCTGTGGACAATATTATAAATACAACTGTCGAAAAAACGATTTAGACGTGGAAGAGACAGCACGTTAGCCTAAAATCAAAAATAAAATTTAACCTCCGATTACCGGAAGATGACGAATTTCGAATAATGAACCCACGCGTTAGAATTTGAAAAGTTAAACCATATACCAGTATTTCATATAAAGCACAACGTTTGTTAAAAGAAGCAATATTTAAGTAAATAAAAAAAATAAGTTAATTAACGTCGAAGAAAAGTGTGAAGCGAAAAGACTTACCATTGTGGAGGGACCTATTAAAGCACAATTTCGTCGGTGAAGCTATCAAAAACGTTTCCCGAACCTGCAAACAAACAGCAGTTGGTTAGGTGATAACATATAACAGTGATGCGAGGTTGCTAACCTGAGGTATAAGGTAGACTATAATTTTAAGGATTGCATTAATTTGTTTCATAGATGTTTTTATTATTATAACTTAATGCTAAGAGCAAATAAACAAAACTATACGCGGAGAACGTGCACGTAACTTTTACTAATTGACTCAACGAGCGCAAACGCAGTGGTAAATTTTATATAAAGCCGTAACTACAATAAGACAAATTTGTTTGATCTATATTCTGATAGGGTCGATAGCCTACATGTAAGGATTTGATAAAAGACATGAGTAAATAAAAGATATAAAATAATGGTTGTGAATAAAGGGTCTCTTATTTATTTATTCATTAATTAGCTGGTGCACTAAAATTAAAATGTTTACCTGAGATAAAGATATTGCTTTACGGTGTCCGTTTTTATGCCATTTCTGTTTTTATCCATTGATTTAATTAGTTTAAATTTCATACCCCTAAATAGATAGAAAATATTTGTATGTATCATCTTATATAAACGGGACGCTCTATACATATCTAATTAAATGTTTTTGACATTATTTTAGATCACATTTAATTTTCAAATTTTGTGATAATTGTCAGACAGAAAAAAAGTGTTGGAAGGTAAAAAAGCTTATCTATCGGTATCTAAATCGCAATGGTCAACGTACCCCCACATATGATGGATTAATATTTGCTTGATAATTTCTGCCTAACAAATTTGTTTTCATTTATTTTTTTTATATTTTTGTTGGAGTCTGATATAATACGCTGTCGTTTTATATATTTTTCTGTGAATAAATAAATGGCACAATAAAAATAAACCAGGAAACGATTCCTGTTAGGTTATTAACTTAATCTTTGCGTGAATACGCATAATTAGATTTGACTGTTATTGGTGCATTACTACAATTTATTATGCGTTGAGATTTTTCCAACTGTTTTAAATGTATTATTTAACAATTTTATAAATAACCTACTTTCTTCATTCTTATTGAATACTTTTAGAATCCAAATTTGCCAGAGTTTTCTGGTTTAACTTTGATAAAATCAATTCAATTCGTCGCCGCAGATGGCGAAAGTTAGTTGAAATGACGAAGTATATCTCAATCAAAGTAATAATAAGTTTTGGTATCTCTTATTTTCATTGAGCCGAATTACTTCACTGCACAATCGTTACATAGTTGTTTGAGAGATCTTATCAGATTTCAAGCTTTAATTAAAGTTTGGTGATTTGGGCAAAAAGGAAAGCAATCATGCGTGTTCCATTCCTTTTGGAGAGAGGAGAACATGCACGCTTACTTTCCTCTCTCGTCGAGAGGCGATCTGCTTTAGCATTTGGAAGCTACTTCAAAACACGTGAGACTGTGCCTGAAGTATGGAGAAATTAAGGAATGGATTGTTACAGTAACTTTGGTTAATGGACAATTAAAAAAGTTGCGTCGGTTTAAGAGCTGTTTAATTGGTTACACACATAATACGTCATATAAACAAAAAAATATGTTAGTAACAGTACAGAATATCGTGCTATCTCAGTGATATTCACACATATAAATATAAATTAATTAGCGACACAACAAACAGGTAATAGACAAAACTCGATAGCTGTTCCTATTGAGTGAAACGGGATCTTATCAAAGCGACTATTTGCTACGTGGTGAAATATAGGTCAGTAAGCTCAACTGTAAACGTTCATTCCGCTTAATTTATCATTACATATCCGATGTAATTTACGTTTCACAACAGGCGGATGATTATAAAAACTTTGGATTAATCCATCACTTGTGTTTAGAATTCCTTTTTTTACAAAACACTACTGTCCTCGTTGCTAGTCCAACACAAAAAGAAAGAACGTAAAACGAGCGCAATTGGATTTAGAGGTTGACCTTGTCCTATTAAACTCGCAGTGAAAGTAGACAGGGCCGTAATAAGCAAAGTAACACGTATGCAGAAAAATTTTAACGTTAGAAAAGTGAAAGCTAGTAAACGTGAATTTTTATCGTAACAGGATGAAGAATCATATAAATTTTAACAATCAAAGCTATACCGCGCACATCTAACATAAATGTAAATCGCAAAGAAATTAAATAAATAGTATGAAAAACGTGCGTTACAAGTCTTAATATGGCATTGTGAACACCTTGAAACTTATTTGAAAATTGACACTTACATGTAGGTAACTGAACAAATTGGAAATATGTTAGGTAATATTTTTGAAAAACATAATGGCACAATTATTATGTTTGAAAGTTGAACAATTCTATGGAATGTGGTATAAAATAGTTTTTGAGATTCATTATGAAAATAAAATTTTTTATCGGATCCAATATGGCTGAAATAAAGTTAAGAAATTAATAGAAATTTTGAGGTCGGAAATGAATGCCTAATAAGGATGGAAAAATACAGAAAAAGGAAATAAGATACGACTTTAGAATTGTAAACCTTTTATGTGTATATTAGTAAAACATTCTCCTTCGTTGACAAATTTTGAATTTTGTTACGCGCATTCCAAAAAGTTGACATCTAAGAATCAGAACTTTAGGAACAAGATGTTTTTTTTTTTCGTATTTTTGAAAGAAATTGTTTATAGTAAAAGCAGTTACATACGTCGATCCTACGATAATTATAACCAACTAAGTGTTAACAAAAATAAAAATCTCGAAATGCGATTAATTATCGTAGGATCGACTTATGTAACTGCTTTTACTTATCGGTCGACAAAGAGAAGTAATTAAAATAAAAGTAAACATAGGTGTCGCAAACCTTACTGTTTGAAATTGTTAATATTTATGGCCCATTTGCAGTTCACTGGAATCACAGTAATTCAATTACGACGCGATATCAACAAATGTCACAAACAAGTAAACAACTCAGGGTAAATAGACGGTAGGGCCATCTACAAGTCTCTTACCATTATTAAAAATAACAATAATTTCAGACGTTAGCAACAAAAATTTCAATCTACTAAAAAATTAATATTTCATGAGAAATAATAGACGATACAACGGTTAGACATGGTATTGGACTATGTTTTCAGTATTAGACATTTTTGAAATTTATTTCTAGGGGAGGTCCGGGAGTAACGGTAGTTAAGAAAATTAAAATTGTCAATTTTAAATTGCAAGTGAATTTTATTATATTCTCATTTAATGCAGTATTTAATTACCTATCCGCTGATATATCATGTTGCTATACCAAAACTAAATGATTTTCGTGTTATCTACTTTTTTTCTACTTTCTTTTCTTTAGTGTTATCTGTTTTTCTACTTTTGTAGAGATCGTGTAGTATAGTAATCGTGTGTTTTGCAATTTTTTTTGCTGCCTGTCGAATGATACCGTCAATCTTTTATCAATTATTCTGTTTAGGTATAGGAACATGATATACCTGCAGATGGGTAATTAAATTTTGCATCGAATGAAAATATAAGAAATACTAGGTGCAATTTTAAAAAAATGACTCTTTGACAATTTTAGTGTTCTTAATTACCGTTACTCCCGGACCACCCCTAGAAATAAATTTCATAAATGCCTAATACTGAAAACATAGTTCAATACCATGTCTAACCGTTGTACAAGTTTCATTTATCTGTTTTTTATGTTTCATGAAATATTAATTTTTCAGTAGATCCAAATTTTCGTTGTTAACCACTAAAAGTTATTTTTTAAATGTAGGTATGTCAAACCTGGTAGTGGAAGAGGTAAAATTTTATGCGAAAACCGAAAATAAAATAAAAATTGGGTCATTGTATTTAAAATAACAAAGTTGGTATCGACTTCCTGTATAACCGGAAGTGACACCGCCATAAAAATCGTTTTCAGTGAGTAGACCATATACATTTGAATAAACTTACAAGTTTTCAACTGAATCGTTTTTTTCGTTCTCATTATTCGTCTAACATGCTATTGCCGCGACACACCCTGTATAGTTAGTGTTGTCTACTTGCTAATTCAAAATACTGAAAAACACTTCCGGTTATGATTAATAATCTTTATTCTAATATAAAGCTTTAGAAAATTAAAGGATATAGGGTCGCCAAGATCAAATAATGACCACAGTTTTAAATAAACGTTCATATCGGTAATGGCGCTTTGCTCCCATCCAGCATAGACCCCAAATGGCCATAACGGTTGAATTGATGACGTTCATATTAAAATTGTGCTTTCCTTCCATCCAGCATGGACCGCAATGGTGTCAGTTTATTTGTTTATTTTTCATCTACTGTTAATCTAAGATATTTTGCAGTGTTGCATATTTTAATTTATTTAAATTGATCGTAGTTAGTGTTTATTTTAAAATCCGTTTTAGTAGTGAGTAAGTACCAATTATTGCTCTAATTAATGTTTATGTTTCATTCATGCTATTGCTTTTGCTGTGAATTTTGTATAAAATGTTATCAGTTTACAAATCCAGTTCATCAGTCCTCCGTCAATAAATTTTTTGGCCTTATAAACCTGATTACTTTTTTAAAAATGATATTTTTTTCTTGTTTCAGTAATGTTGGATATTACTAATCCCTAACACGTTTATGGACTTCTCAATATTGGTGTTAATTGTCCACCTATATTTTTCATTATTTCCATTTTTACATTTTGATATTTTTGTTTGTATGTCTGTTTAATTTTTTTTTATGGGGCTTTTGGTTCTGTCGCCATTTTTTTCTTATTACACTTTTATCCCAATTGTTTTGTTTTATCTACAGGCGCAGGTGTTTCTGATAAGATTTTGGTAGTTTCTATACAATGACATGCTTACTGAATACTGAACAAAAATTTACGAAAACTGATTCATGAAAATGTTTTCAATTTCATCGAACTTGAGCTTATCTAAGACCAATTTTAGATTTAATCTATCAGAAATTTGTAGGCAGATATCTAAGGGTTGAAAAAAGACGATTCTTCGATTATTGTCGCCAACTAAGCGTTTTTTTAAAAAACCCATCTCAAAATTCGAAAAATGTTGTATAATTGCAAATTAATTGGCGTTAATGATCAAAGAATTGACTTTTTGTTACCTGTTTATACATCTGTCGGCAAATTGTTAATGGATTACTATTTGGACTTGCTACGTTGGCACAAGGTAGTGGCACCAGATGTCACATCATTTTCTTGTCGTTTCAGATTTAATAACGTTTAACATTTAATAATGCAATATTTGGCTTCATAAAGTAATGCTTATTTGTTGTGTCAGGCATGCGATGGCAATTGTAATGGTTAACGATAGACTAACCCTCAAGATGATCGTGGCCAGATTCACTTTAAAGTAGCGGGAGATTTGAATAAACTTGTGCATGCTACGATGGTATTTGTTTTTTATTTTAGAGCGATGTATAATCGGTGTGATTTTCGGTATACAGTGCGGTTCGTGCACAGAAATTATTTCCCTTTTCATATCCATTTGTTGTATTCTATAGTTTCTGCCTCGGTTAATTCGTTATTTTGATCTGAGCTATTTTAATGTTATTAAGCATGTACTTTGTTTTTAAAGGCATTATGTTTGTTTATATTACTTATGTCTTACTGTATGTTTCCTGTTCTTTGAGTTTCATGCATTATTTTAAAATTTTGTTTTCCTTAGTCTCTTCTATTACTTCATGTATTGTTCACGCCTAAGTTTGAAGTTTGAATTTATTTATATTTATTTATAATTGTCTATTTATAGTTTATTACTTTGCATTATTTTTGTTTCCGAATCGGATGTGATGTGTTCTTTAGTTTCTTCTCCATTGTTTTTACTATTCATATTTTGCATTTGTACCAATCTTTGCAGCTAAACGAGAGCTTCATATCAAAATACATGTCCTATCTCTTTTCTTTGAAGTATTTTGCTATAGTCCCGAAAAACTAGTTAGCTTATTTTTAAGCTCTTTCTGATTTTTGTAGTACAACACGTCACGTTGTTTTCAATGTTTAATTACTCAGACAAAGGAATAAATGCATTAACATTTTTTTATTTGGATATAGTTATTAGATTACAGTTGCTGAAAGGCAACTTTTTCATGCAAGTATGCAATAGCAGGAGTATGAAAAAAGTGTTACGGTTTTATTTCTCGTATTTAGGACGTAGGTCGTAAGCCGCCTTAGAACGTATGTCGCGACGAAAAGTCGTACTTGGCGCGCACGCTACTAATTTGGTCCGCGGACATTTTTCCTTTCTCGTTTGATACACGTGGGTGTTTTAGCTTCTCTGAAGTGGAATTCTCACCAAAAACTATTTAATGTGGGTTTCACAATTTCCAATATAAATTGACGTTTAAGATTATACTGGCTACATTCACCCACGTTGTGTTCGGCATCTTATACTCGTTGTGTACAATACTGGGATAACTCTCTAGGGTGCTGGAGTAGCTAACTAAGAACCTTCCTAGTAATGAACGACAACACCACGGCTCCGCAGTAATCAAGCCGCAGACTAACGGTGAATACCACGTCGACCGAGGTTGGCTATGTTGCATACTTCCAGCGAGGGAGTCACTTGTGTGCTGTTCTTCTCCGCACGCCACCCTTAAGAGGAATCCCCTGGGTCTATCTACCTTCCCCGAACTGTCAATAACGTCCCTAGCAGAATTCTTTTATTCCCGGAACTACACTCGACGTATTACAGCTAAGTTTTAGTATTTAAATCACTTACTCATAAATAATAATGCTTATGAAGCTCGAGTACAGATGACATAAACGGCTCAATAGTTAATGTTTAAGTAACTTTTATTTGGTGTCAACCAGAAGTTTGTTTAAATCAGCTCAATAAGGGCTGGGGTGCTTTATTTAGAGCGGTTGTCGCGGACACAAAAGGCCTTTTGGGTTTGCGGGAGCTACTTACCTTTTTTTTTGTTGTTTAAATTTAGTGTAACTTGCCGTGTGTAAATGATATGTGCCTTAATAACACCTACTTTTTCTGTTTAATTTGAATGAGAACCCTATTGCGACTTTTCTAAGATTACCAAACCCAGCACTTTTCACAGGGCATTGTTTTAGAAGGTCAAGTAATATGATAGATTTTTCACTGTTTATAAAAATACATCTGTCAGTTTTAATTGTTTGAAAACCGATGTTATTCATTACTTCCGTAAACCTTTTGTTCCATGTAAAAGAAGATTGTTTTAAACCGTAGAGTGATTTTTTAAGTTTACAAATATTTTCTCTTTGATCGTATCCTTGTGGCATTTTCATAAAAACATTTTCCTCAAGTTCACCGTTTAAAAAGGCTGTCTCGACATCAAATGTTACTAGTTCATAATTTTTTTGAAGCAGCAATTGCAAACAAAGTTTTTAATGATGATTGACTGATTACCGGACTATAAATTACATCAAAATCTATACCTTCCTCCTGTTCAAATCCTCTAACTACCAGTCTGGCTTTATATACCCCATTGTTTTTAAGTTTGAATATCCATTTGTTTGACAGTATTTTTTGTCTATTCGCTTCATTCTTATTAATAATTTCCCAGGTATCCGTTCAAGTGACTTCTTTTTTGATTTTATTGCGTTAACCTAATTTTCTTTTTCTATGCTTTTAATTGCCTCCTCATATGTTAGGAAAACGTAGTCTTTAAGCTTTTCTAGAATATGCTTAACTCTCATTCCTTTTACTAAATTTTCTATGTTTTCATTTTCTTGCTCTACGTTTTCATTTTCTTGTACTAAGTTTTCATTATCTTGTTCTAAGTTTTCATTTTCTTGTTCTGAGTTATCATTTTCTTAGAATATTTTAATTAATTACATTTTTTAGTTTCATTTGTGGCTATGACATCTCTCGAAATTATTACTTCTCTTGTTATCTGATCAAAGAGTTTGTATACATTCTGAGTGTACCCAATAAATATTAGTTTTCTACTCTTATGATCTAATTTTATTTTAAGTGTTTTTGCGTAGTTGAAAAAATGTGAAGTATTTTTTTATATCCGTTCCATTTTCAAATGGTGTTACATCTAAGTTTTAGTTGGTAATCTATTTAAATGTTTTAATTCTCTCCTTTTATAATAATATAATAATAATAATAATAATAATAATAATAATAATAATTTATTGTTAACAAATTCTTTAAAAATAAAACTAAAAATTGTTAATAATATTAAGTTATAATTTATATAACAAAAAAAAATTAAATAAACTATATATTATAAAATTAAAATAATTTAAGTAGTGATTGTCTTACTATATCTCAACTGAAATTTATATATTCAAAGTATTATTAAAGTTACATTATTTGACTTGGAGTCTTAAAATTAATTAGGCGTTTTATTATAAAAGTTAATGTAACTAGAAAAGTAAATGGTATTGAAATTAATAGCTTTATAAGTAAGGAATAATTTATTATAATAATATTAAAAGAGTTTATGAATACATCTTCTAGATTCAAGAGAATGAGTTTCAAATCGTTGCAAAAGAAGATTTTGGGGATAACCTCTTGATGGATAAACTCCATCGATCACAAACGCGACAAACTTAAAGAATTTTCTTTGAATAGTTTCAATGTGGTCTATATGTACCTTATACAACGGGAACCATATTAGGCTACAGTACTCTAACTTGGATCGAACTAGTGAGTTATAAATTGAAATTAGAAAGTAAGGAGATCTAAAAAGTTACATGTGCGAATTATAAAACCAAGAGTCTTTGAAGCAGAAGACGTGATATTTTTAATATGACTAGAAAACGTAAGACTAGAATCAAAAGTCACTCCTAGGTCTTTTATAACATCAACACGTTCCAAAATATCAGAATTGACTGAATTTGAAAATAAGATACAACTTTGTTTTCTTGTAAATGAGACAATACGACATTTAGCAATGTTAAGATGAAGATAATTTTTGGCGCACCATTCGAAAACTAAAGTGAGTTGATTTTGTAAATATTGACAATCATCATTAGTAGCAATAGACTTATATAACTTGAGGTCGTCAGCAAAAAACAGGTGTTTGCAAGAAATATCGTTTGACAGGTCATTAATAAAGATAATAAACAATAGCGGTCCAAGATGTGAACCTTGAGGAACACCAGATGTCGCTATAAAGTTTTGAGATTGAAAACCATTAATGGCTGTATATTGTACTCTGTTACTCAAATATGAGGCAAAAAAAGATAATAAAGAGTTACTAAAACCAAAGTTTTTTAATTTCACGCCACATTTCTTCATCTAATTTTGAGTCAAAAGTAATGCTCGTGTTTTATTTAAAAGAGTTTGGTTTAGTATTTCTGCTGCCCCATTTAATTTTCTAGTATATGTGGGAGTATAATCTATTGTGATAACTTTCTCGTCACACCAGTTTTTAAAATTATAGCTTGTATACTCTTTACCGTTATCACATCGAATTTTGCGAGTTTTTGCATTAAACTTTGCTTCACCTTTTAGTATTAATGATTTTAAAGCCTCAATTGCATCAGCCTTAGTTTTTATCGTTGCTAGCATTACGAAACGTGTATAATCACACAAAAATGTAACAAAATATTTGTCACTGTTATAAGTTTTACAATATGGGCCTGAAATGTCAGTATGGATAATAGAGATGTGACCGAGACCTAGAAGCCACCAATGTCACTAGCGGAGGAGGCGTAATTCTTGCCATAAAAAATAATGCTATCATCGAACCCATTAACATAACCCAACTAAAAAATGACCTACCGGCGTTAGATATGGTTGGATGTAAGTGTAAATTTCTTACACACACTTTATATATATTCAATGTATACATCCCTAAAACGCCTACTGTACCTGAACTCAACATCTTTCTCGAATATTTCGAAACTCTCAACTCAAAAAATTTAATCCTACTAGGAGATTTTAATATACCTACATTTATCAATGATTCGGATTCAAATTTAAACACCATCATAAAAAATTAGATGCAGCTACTTAATTTACAACAATATAATAATATACTGAACAACAACAAAAAATTACTAGATTTAATATTCTCCAATCTTTACTGCAGCGTTCTACGCGATCTCGAACCAATAGTTAAAGAAGACCTCCACTATCCCTCTTTAATTGTTGAGTTATCTTTAAAAATAGAAAATAACGGCCCGAAAGATTTCGAACCTAACACTTACGGAATAGAGAAATTTAATTTTAAAGAGCAAATTTTCCTGCATTATATGAAAGCTTACTCAACCTAAACTGGAATGATTTATATTTAATTCAAGATGTGAATGAAGCTTGCAAACACCTATATGAAATGGTATACTCAACAATAAATGTATATGTGCCGAAGTACAAAAGCAAAAAAAAAGCTTTCCATCTTGGTTTAATTGGGAACTCATAAAAAATATTAAACTAAAAGAAACGTTGTATAAAAAATATAAAACAAAAAATAGTTTGCATAGTTTCCAACAATTTAAATATTTAAGATTTCTGGTCAAAACACAAATTAAAACATCATATAAGAACTATATATCAACTGTAGAACAATCGATATATTTAAACCCAGAATTCCTGGAAAAATGTTTAACGATGAATGTTCTTCGTTTGATTGATTGAATTTGCAAAGTATTTTCAAAGCGTCTTTTCTAATTCATATAGAACATCAATAGAAAAAAACTATACTATTCCTGGCAGCTTACAAATTACCCAAATTAGTGATTGCCAAGCTTTTTCATAAAAGACTGCCGTAGTGTTTTTATAAAACCACTAAGTTATATTATTAATCTTAGTTTATGCAAGGGCATCTTTCCTGATCAATGGAAAATTTTACGAGTTTGTCCAATTTTAAAAAATGGCGACCATTCACAAATTACCGACCTATCGCAATCGTATCAAATTTCTCAAAAATATTTCAGTTTGTTCTTTATAAACATATACAGGGTGGTTCACCGGGAACCGCCGCGATTGTTTATGGAAAAACTGTACGTAGGAAAATTCTAAAAATTTGTGAACATACCAAAGTCGATGCGGATCATTCAACCAAAATATTTTAAAGATGGCAGAAATTCCTGTAAAACCGGAATGTATCAACTTGCTTATTTTAAATGGAACACCCTATATATTACTAGATTTTTAGATCCTACGTCTAATTCTAGGCATATTTTATGTACAATGTCATATACCTCACCTCAATCGTTTCTGACTTATTTAATGTTTTATGTCAAAATTGCCGTTTGCAGACCAAAAACTAATTTGAATTATCAACTATTCAAAAACATTTTTTACTTGGTTTATGTATTTTTTTATGTTAAGCTGGGTCCGTTTGAACAGTATTTGTGCAAAATTGTAAAAAAAAATTATAAAGAGTGTTTGAAAATTGATATCAACATAGTAGTTCTGAAAGTCGTCAAAGATCAATTTTTTCAAATGGAACATACTGATTTTTATATTTTTATCTCATTCGTGGTCCAAAATAAGGATAAGTTTGTTTAACATTTATAATCTTTTTACTGTGCTTTGTGGGGTTTTCGTTTTCTGGGTATCGGGCAGTAAACGTCTCAGATGTTCTTGACAAAACTTTGTTGTATTCCCCATAAATAATAAACGAATTTAAATGATTTTGTTTGTATAGTTTAGGCTAACCGGCATGTTTAAATTGAATTCTCGACCACCCGCACAGCGTAAAAAGCATCTAACAGGAATTTGCGATTGAAAACTGTTTATTTGCCAGTATGTAAGTACCGATTTTTTGAATAATCAATGTTATACAAACTTACCCTTATTTTGGACCACGAATACATACATAAATCAAGTAAAAAATGTTTTTGAATAGTTGATAATTCAAATTAGTTTTTGGTCTGCAAACGCCAATTTTGACATAAAAAATTAAATAAGTCAGAAACGAGTGCAGTGAGGTATGTGACATTGTACATAAAATATACTTAGAACTAGACAAAGAATCTAAAAATGTAGTAATATATAGGGTGCTTTATTTAAAATAAGCAAGTTGACACATACTTCCGGTGAAACCGGAAGTTATGGCATCTTTAAAATAGTTTGGTTGAATGGCCCGCATCGACTTTGGTATGTTCACAAATTTTCAGAATTTTCCTACTTACTTTTTTTCCATAAACAATCGTGGTGGTTCCCGGTGAACCACCCTGTATATGGATACATCAAAATCTCCTCTCAACCAAACAACATGGATTTATGGAAAACCGATCGACTACATCCAACTTGTGTATCCTAACCCAATTCATATCGGCAAGCTTAGACAACCGTAGGACAAGTTGATGTTATTTATTTAGACATCAGGAAAGCCTTCGATAAGATCAACCACGATTTGTTATTAGTAAAACTGGACGAGATAGGATTTTCGGATTCTTTATTAAAACTATTCCGCTCGTATATTAAAGGTTGGGAGCAATTTGTAGAGTACAATAACTATACATCTAACTCTTATACAGTAATACCCCGACCTACGCTACCCCGTTTTACGCGAATTCGGAGATACGCGGTTTTATTTTGGTTGCGTGCGCATCGGCTCTCCCACTTGCCCGCTTAATGTTCAGTTTGCGACAGGTTCGAACGTGTTCCGCGTGGAATTGCTTTACGTGTACAGTGTGTTTTACTGATAATTTCTAATTATGTCATCTAAAAGAGAAAAAAATGAGTCATTTCAGCCTAACAAGAAAAGAAAAACGCTGTCTTTGGAGTGTAAACTGAATATAATTAAAGACTTTGAAGCAAAGATTAAGATTTGTGAATTGGCAAGGAAATTTGACTTACCGGAATCAACAGTCCGAACAATTATAAAAGGTAAAGAAAAAATTATGGAAGCTGTGAAAGACTCTCAATCTTTGAATTCAAGCATCATCCGCAAGCGTCACGGTATTATCGTTCAGATGGAAACATTTTTACAGTCATGGTGTGATAATCAAGTAAGAGTGAAAAATTGTCCTGTTGATCAAAATACTGTCTGCTTTCAAGCAAAGCAGATTTTTGAAAGACTAAAAGAAGAAGCTGGAGAGGCGGCTAAAAATGAAGTTTTTAAAGCTAGTAACGGCTGGTTCAGCCGATTTAAGAGTCGTTGTAATTGGCATAGCATCGCAGAGAGTGGGGAGGCGGCAAGCGCTGATAAAGAAGCTGCATCTCTCTATCCAGAAAACTCAAAACACTAATAGACGAAGGTGACTACACTAGCCAAACCATTTTCAACGTAGATGAAACCGGTCTTTTTGGAAGAAAATGCCTAAAAGAACTTTTATTGCACGTGAAGAGAAAACTTTTCCTGGTTTTAAAGCCGCCAAGGATCGATTGACAGTGATGGTTGGTGCGAATGCAGCTGGAGATTGTAAACTGAAACCTCTCTTAGTTTATCGCTCGGAAAATCCAAGAGCCTTAAAAATACATCCAAAGCTGGTTTGCCTGTCATTTGGAAGTCTAATGCAAAAGCTTGGGTGACAGCTTCTCTTTTGAAGACTGGTTTGGCCATCATTTTATTCCTGAAGTCGAACGTTACTGCCAATTAAAAGAAATCCCATTTAAAGTGATGCTACTAATTGACAATGCACCAGGTCATCCTCCCACAACTCTAATTAATTTCGATCCACGCGTGAAAGTTGTATTTTGCCACCTAACACTACCAGCTTGCTGCAACCAATGGACCAGGGAGTCATTAAAACATTTAAAGCTTACTACACGAGGCGATCATTTGCACATCTACATGAAGCTATGAGACAAAACAACGAGCTTTCTGTTAAAGACTTTTGGAAGCAATTCAATGTTTTAGATGCTGTAAGAATTATTGGGCAATCTTGGAATGAGGTTTCACAAAAAACTTTGAATGGCGTCTGGAAAAAACTGTGTCCATTTTTTCACTACTGAAACCCAAGGAGAATCAGCCCCAGATTCTGTACAAATCGATAGCATAATTGAAGAAGTGGTCGATATCGCCAAACAATTAAATTTAGAGGTCGATGGTGATGATGTTCAAGAATTGATAGATTCACACAACCAAGAGCTAACGATTGACGAGCTTATAAAAATGCGTGAGCATGAGCAGGACATTGATCAAACTGATTCGCTAGACCCAGTTGAATCGGAAAATCAAATGACAATAGCAAACTTAACAGAAGGTCTCAATTCAATTGAAAAGGGGTTGCAAATTTTAGAAAAAATAGATTCTAATGAAGAGCGTGTTTTTACTACAAAACGAGGAATAAAAAAGTTACTGGTCTGTTACGAGGAAATTTTGAGCGAGAAGAAGAAAAACTTAACTCGTCAGGCAACATTGTTAGAATATATGAAGCCTTCGACATCACAATAATTTCGATTTACGTTATTTTATTCATAACAATGTAAATTGTTTTATTATCTTACATTTTATTAAACATTTTTCTTTTAAATCATTGTTTTCTTTAGACTCTGATCCCGATTAAACATACTTTATATGTATTTAAATGCAAAGTTGAACCCCGACTTACGCGAATTCGACTTACACGGCAATCGCTCGGTCCCACCTATCGTGTAAGTTCGGGGTATTACTGTATTGTAAATAACGGAGTTCCACAAGGATCAAACTTAGGGCCACTTCTTTTCTTACTTTACATAGACAAAATTATGGACCAACTAAATTGCGAAGTGCTACTATTTGCGGACGACCTAAAAATATACTTATCTATAACAAACATTGAAGACTGCACAAAATTACAAACTTGCCTTAACCATGTTCTTAACTGGTGTAATATGAATATGCTAAAACTAAACTATACCAAATGCAAAGTGGTGACATATACACGTAAACTAAAACCTATCGAGTACAAATATCACATCAACTCTACGATCAAACACTATTAAAGACCTGGGGGTTCTATTTGACAGTGAATTAAACTTCAACCAACATGTAACTAAGTTATCAGCCAAAACATTTCAACTACTTGGATTTTTGATTAGATAGACAAAAGATTTTACCAACGTTAATTAAACTGTACTACTTGATTATTAGATCAAAGCTAGAATATGGATCAATTATTTGGTACCCATACTACAAACGTTACAAAACTCTATTGGAATCAGTACAATGGCGATTTTTAAAATACTTATGGTTAAGACAACATAACACCTACCCTGAAAGAAGATTTGAATACCAAATATTATTAAATACGTTTGATATGATTAGTGTAGAGGACAGGCAAAAACGCGCATTATTAATATTCCTACATAAAATATTTCATAATAAAGTAGACTCTCCCGAATTATTACAAAACCTAGACATCTATATTCCACGCACAAACAGCCGAACCCATCCGTCTTTTTTTCCTAAAAAAGGAAACACAAATCTATTCCTTAAGGCACCGATTACATTAATGTGTAAAAATGCCAATGAACTCTTATGTTGCGATATATTTGCATGCACATCTGATGAACTCTTATTTGACATTAAATAAACAATATTTCTAATATTAAAATAAGAAAACATTACTGAATTTGAATTAATTGTTAATTTTTTTATTTTTGGTTTAGTTAAAAATCACATGTACGTTCAATATTGTTATACTTACATTTTGTCCTGTAATTGGGGTTACCTGTTGGTCAATTAAACTATTATTATTATTATTATTATTACGACATACATCGGCTTTGTGTCCTCTTCTTTGACATTTGAAACAGGTTACTTCTCTATTGTAATTGTTAAATTTTCCTCCAGAAATGCCTTTAGATTTGAATGTTTTATTTCTTGCATGAAAAGCAACTTCTTCTTCTTCTTTGTCGTATTCTTTTTTACTTCGGGTTTTTCCTGACAGTAATCTTGCAATTAGTTTATCTAACGTTTGTTCGTTCTCGACAGTCGACTCCCATGCACTTTTAAAATAACTGTATTCACTTGGCAAACAAGACAGAATTTTAGATTTTATAATGTTGTCGCTCAACTCTTCATTTATTGATTTTAGTTTACATGCAAGATTTTCAATGTGACTTTTATATGTTGCCATATCTTCATGTTTGTTAAATTTCATATCATGAAACTGTTCGCGTAGATCACGCTTCATTTGTTCATCATTCTGTTCGTAGATTAAGGTTAATTTTTTTACTTTTACTTCTAATTTAATTTTTTTTATTTTATTCACCTTTTCTGTTTTGTTCTTTTTACGTTTTTTATTTTATACAGGCATTCATTATTATTAATCACCAGCTTAGTAAGTATCTCAAAACTATATTCAGCAACCACGAACCTCGGCTACCATGTTGGAGGGTGGATTTTTAATGAGGAAAAATAACTAAACACATTCAGCAGCTAACCATATTATTGAAGTAAGAACTAAACACACAACAAATAATAGTACAATAGAGTCTCGCAAATGCGAGGTAATTGGGGGGAGGGTATCCTCGAATTTTCGATAACTCGGACTATGCGGAGCATCATAGGAAAAATCATACTGTATAAGAAATGAGACTAATAACTCAAGATAAAGTAATTTATTACAAATTTTAAAGTTTTATACTACGTTCAAAGAAACAACAACGTGCAGTAACTTACTATTTTTAAAGAAGTCTTTCAATGTCTTTTGTTTTAGAATATTGCGCCATTTTGCGCGGCAATGTTACGCCATCGCTTCATTAACTTGGTGTCGCAAGGTGTCGCCTCTGGCTGCTGTTCCACATAGCGCAGTGCCGCCTCCAATGCAGCGAAACCATCGCTATGACACATCTTTCTCTCTTCTAACTCTTCCTCCTCACTTTCTGCAGTCGATTCATTTAACATTTCATCAATTGATACGTCTGTAAGTTCAAATTGTTGATCATTGTTCATCCACTCTGTGACATCAGTCTCACTGCCTCCTGGAAGCTGTGCAATTAGGTTACACAAGGGTACATTGTCATCATCGTCATCTGTTTCACTCTCACCAGTCGCACCGTTCTCTAAAATCTTCTTCCACTATTTCACTTCGTCCCATGACTCCGCTAACCAATACACTACGTCCCTCATGGTAACTTTCTTAAGAAAATCAGTGATGCTTCCATCTTCTTCCGTTGCTTGTAGGAGTGATTGCAGCAAGCGGCGTCGAAACTTCTTTTAAGCATTCCAAAACCCCTGATCCATCGGTTGTATCAAACTTGTGACATTAGGTGGCATGAACAATGCTCGGATTCCATCACTCTGTAGTTCCTCATCATCTGGGTGCGATCCGGCATTGTCCAACAACAAGATAGCTTTCACAGGCAAACCATTTTTCTTCAAAAACTTTTTAGTTTCAGGCATGAATTGTTCAAAAAACCACTCCTTTGTTTTTCTGTCCAACCAGGCATTCTTCTGATTCGTGTAAGAGAGAGGCAGTGCTGATAAGGAAACATCTTTAAGAGCTCTAGGTTTAGCGGACTTGCCTATCACGACAAGCTTCAATTTATGGTTACCAGATGCATTTGAGGTAGCGAGTACTGTCACTCTCTCTTTATTCTTCTTATGGCCAGGAGCATGACTTTCTTCGCGTGAAGCAAGTGTCTTAGACGGTAACATTTTGAAATTGAGCCCCGTTTCGTCACAATTATACAACTGATCAGTTGTGAGATTTTCATTTTTATGAGCTCTTGAAGTTTGCTGCAGAACTTCACTGCAGCTTCAGAATTGCCAGAAAGTTTTTCTCCACACATTTCGAGTTGTCGTACGCCATACCTACTCTTCCATCTCTACAGCCAGCCTACACTCGTCTAAAATCGTCTTCACCCTCTTTAAACAAATTTCTAAAAAACAATGCTTTCTCCTGTAGCATTGGGCCGGAAATTGGACTTCCCTTCTGTCTTTGTTGACTGAACCAAATAAATGCTTCACTAGTTTTTTCATATTCAGACATTCTCATACACTTTCAATCGGAAGATTTATCTGAACACTTGGTTGAGGAATACTTTTCAAGTTTATCCTTGTTTTGTCGCCAGTCTCCAACTGTAACTTCACCAACCCCGTATTCCGCTGCAAGCTTTTTAATTGTCTCTCCTTTATCAAGTCTTTTAAAGCTTCTAATTTCACCTTTAAGGCTACAAACTTCCTCTTACTTTTATCACTCATTGTTAAGATTAATTAAAAATACTCTATGCTGCGGAATCAGTTGTAACGTGTTAGTTTGAAAGGAGCAGCCATACTGAGTCACAGAAAGCAGTTACTTACGTAACTAAACTAGGAGAGAGGTGCGGCGGACATGCGCAATGGTAGATGTGCGTCAGGCGTGGGCTTGGACTCTGGCGGCGGAAAGCGAATTACGGCACCGCAAATAAATAAATAAATCAATAAACAAAAATGAAAAAGCGTGTTTGAGTGGCTCGAATTTGACGGAGCCTCGAATTCTCGAGACTCGGATTAGCGAGACTTTACTGTAATTTGAAACTATTGTAAGTAAACATTATTTTATTATCAATCTTTTTACGTTTTTAGGATGACATTTAACGACATTAATAATTTTAACAACTTGCATACCATCTTATACAGGGTTGTCATGTTTTTTGACTTACAACGTTGCCGTATTTCCTTATGTTTCGTTAATTTATCTTAAACTTAATATCCAACAGTGTCTTTAATAAATAATGTTAAATGAACTATAAATGAACGAAATGCTAATAATTTAAAGGTTATTCTTATTACACTTCATGATGTACAAAAAGTACAAATGACATTTGGCGCTACCAACTCTAAGTAAATAAAATACACTGCCTGGTTAAAGCTCCTAACAAATCCATTTTAGCACTTTTTTGGGTGCTAAAATAGCTTTGTTTTAGACGCGTAATAGAAAATAGACTTATTATGAACGCAAATTAGAAAATAATTTATTAAGAAATCTATTAAATTCTTTATAGGTAAAAAATTAAATTCTTACCTTACCTTCATTTTATCATGCATTGAAACATGTTATCTTTCCATTTCACTCCGATTTCACAAGTATTGAATGGTTACCATCTGCAATCCATAATTTTAAAGATTCGCAAAATAGCAATAACACTTTACTATTCTTTCTAATTGTCTCCCATACAAGAAACTAAATGAAAGAAACTGTAATGTAACAAACATAACCCAGGCACTTGTAAAAACAAGATTTGAATTGCAGCCACTAAACCCGAAGCGAACTTGGCCGATCAAAAAGCGGGAAAAGCTAACTA
The DNA here is from genome assembly GCA_030710515.1 of Abscondita cerata. Lineage (NCBI taxonomy): Eukaryota > Metazoa > Arthropoda > Insecta > Coleoptera > Lampyridae > Abscondita > Abscondita cerata. The sequence continues at coordinate 57,139 of JALBCR010000837.1, forward strand.
AAGACATCTACGTTGAATCCAGGATAATATCCCTAACAACCGCTAGAGTGCAGTAATAAATGTAGTAATATCAGCAATGAAATGAAACACAAGCATGATGATAACATAAATTATATTAAACGTTAATTTATTTTAAATAATTTATAAATTAAATAATAAATATTTAAAACCAAAAGGTACCCCTCTGCTTAGGCTGCCTGAGGAAAGAAGGGTAGGAGAAAAACCTCAGGTTTCATCTTAACAATTAAACAAACACAACATAACCAAAGTATGTAGCAAATAATTAACATTCATTGTAGGCAATAATTATTATTATTATAAAGACAATTATAATACAAGTATCCTGTTGGGAAACCGTTCATCAGTTTATATTTAAACCCGAACAACTACCATTATTAGAATGTAGATGCAAAAATATTTCTGATTCAGAATACAGCAATTCAGCTCATTTATACATGCATTTTCAATTAAAACTGAAGAAAATTAGTTAACAGTGTATAACACCGTAGGTAACAAGCGTGGTTCACCAGTCACAAAAGCTCTTACCTGTCTATTCAGTTGGATTTTTGAAATCGCATCAATTTTTAGATGGCCATAATGTAGTCAATTTAGTCAATATTAAGTTTTACAATTATCCACATGTACAATAAAATAAAGATATTAAAATAAATAGAAATAAATGTGACCATAAGCCATAAACCATAAGTCAATAATACGAATATATTATTCGTACAACAAGTCTCTTTCACACACTGGTATTGCTTCATTCTGAATCATACTTTTATAAGTAGACTACTTTAAAATGTATCTTAAATTAAAAGATCAAAAACGAGCATCTTACATTCTCTTAATTGTATAGGGATCAAACAAAGAGAAACTCCAACAAAATAACGGTTCCGCTAATCAAAGACAGATAACATAAATAAATTGGAATACGCCATAATACGAGTATTATACCAATATTGTTTGTACAAAAAATGCGATCTGAATATTAGGTCACCATCGCGCTTAAAATAAAAATTGAAACCAAAAGCACGAGGCCGCGATAATTAGTTTTTTACAAATTTTATACAGACCAAAAATAATACGTAGCAAGACAAATGTCGTTGTTGACAATCTAACTTCCTTTGCATCCCTCGACAAAAAAAAGCAGCCCATTAATGGGACTTTGTAACGGTGCTATCTGACCAGCGCAGATCGACATATTTTAAACCGACTATAAAAAAAATTGCGAGTAATATTTGAATTTAAATATGGATTTTTCAATACACAAATAATAAAAAAATAACGTTTAATTTTTAATAATATTCAAACAAAAAATTACTAGCATTAACGAAATTATCCTAACTATATACTACGTAACGGTTAACTATATCTGTTTATAAATTTTAACAAAAAAACAATTTACTTAAAATTAAAACAAGTTTGTCACTGACCTTTCCTCGTTACTGATATTTATAAGGTCCTCAAAGGGTTATTTGGTATTTATGCCTTTTAACTCCGAGACAAAACACATTCGATAAAAATTTCTGGAAGCTTCAAAACTTAATTTTAAATGTTAATAAAATATTAGCATCAAACAAAAGCTTGTAAAATTTTAAGAAAAAAATGTTTATTGGTTTACGGTTACTTCGTAGTTGCCAACGTTTCGCCACCTATCGCTCTGATAAAACCCCTTACGATAGGTGGCGAAATGTTGGCAACTACGGTTACCTTTCGACACGGTCTAATCCCGGAACACGTTATTGTTTCTTTAAAAAGTGATCTCCTAAATTTTCAAAATAATTAAATTGTTTGTATAGGTACACATTTTGACCAGAAAACTAAGTTTTTCACGGTTCTTTAGAAGCTAAAAAATGATGTGCGAAACTACTAGGAATCGTTGTGTGTGTAGCCACATAAATTTTATTCATCGCAATCAGTATTAAATAACAAGGGGTATACACTACATTCTTGTCTAAGGCTTTAGTAGTTTTAATAGGGTTTGGTAGTTTTCCTCTTATTTTTACATACGAAAGATTATCCTTGCAAATCTCTTGTATAAGTTTAATCAGTTCTGTTCTAGCTCCTATCTTATCTAACGCATACTACAACTTATTTTTTGGCACCGAGTCATACGTCTTTTCTAGGTCTACAAAATCGAGATGTATTTCTTCTCCTTTTGCATTCATTTTTTCTAGTAACTTTTGCAGTATGAAGGTATTGTTTGTGCAAGAATGGCCGGGCTTGAAACCACTTTGGTTTTCTAGAATGGTTTGTCCAACTTGCCTTTAGTTACACTTATTCTTAGGTAACACCCTGGATCTTTTCTATTTCCTTTCTTAAATATGTGCCATCGTCCATTATTGTGGGATTTGGTTCTTCTTACAGCATTTGTTCATCAATGAACATATTTCTTTGCCAATTCATTTCCCCCGCGTTTTATTAAGTTCTCGATGTCTTGGTGATCGGTCATTTTTTATTAGTGATCCTGTTTTCTCGTATTTCACTTTCAAGGTGCTTTTCCCTTTTTCAACTAATAACTTGGTATGAATTTTCCATTCATCTAAACCGATTAAGGAACTCTTTTGTTGTCGTATAGGTTTTCATTTGTCCAATTGTTTTTCCCACTTCTATTTTTTTGCTTTTTTATTTTGTACCGTTCTATTTTTTTGTTTTTATATTGTTCTCGGTGTTCATTTGTTTTACTACTTAACCATTTGTGATATAAAACATTATTTTCTTTAATAATGTTTTGCGTCTCTTTCGTTACCAGATCTGTTTATTGTTCTTCCTTTTAGTTTTTATTTCTTCTAATGCTTGCTTGTTCGAAAAACATGTTTAGGTACTTTAAATTATATTCATGGCACAATTCAATTAACATTTCTCCAAAGTTGTTAACTGTTCTGTCTACGAATTAACCAACCTGCAGCGAAACCACTCGGGATCTTCTTGTATCGTATCTAACGTATCTTCTACGTCTCTCGCTATTTGATTACTATAATCCATTGGCACCTACACTCCAATAATTTCTGTCTCATTTCTAAAGATACTTATTTTTAGAATCACTATTCTCTCAGATACATACTTTTGTTGGTATTTTATGTGATATGCCCTGGACATTCCACGTTCTCAAAATCGCCAATTGCCGTCTTTTCTTGTTTCAAGGCTTAATTACAGTTTCCAAAGCACATTTAATTCATTTTACGAAATGTGAGGAGCTCCCCACCTCCAACCCCCAGACTTGGAGAAGCAGAACATTTTTGTCAGGGTATTATTCCGGTTTAAAAGTGCCGTATACTCGCCTTCCACCCTTCTCCGTTACCTACAGTCTATTATGACTACAGGCAGGAGATACAGTGCCCCTGGGAATAGGATTTGCTACCAGAGCTGCAAATAATAAACGATCTTTATTTAGTAATAAATAGTTTTTAAAGTTTAAACAACATATCAAAGAATAAAAATGCTAATATTTTTAAATCGAAAATATTTGATTTCAAAGTTATGGCTACGTGCGACATACTTAGAATATGTAAGAGGGTGAATTTGAACGTGTTGGCGTGGATTAATTTTTAGGCAAATTTAGCAATAAATGGTTTTCATAATTATAGTGGGCGAACAAAAACTTCCTGATAAGCAAATGAAGTTAACCCAACCCTACAGTTACGTTAACGTCATTTCTCAAGCGGCGTGTACAAAAATAACTATTTTATGACTGGATTTATGGCTAACTTTACATGGGTTGTATTAGTCCGGGTCAACCCCTCGAAAACTAAAACACGCTTCTTATCTAACCTAACCTCGTTTGAGTTCTATTCTTCTTATTGGTATATTAACAGGTTGATTAGTGATCTTAAGGCTCCTTTCAGACAAGGATACTGTATGCGAGATACAGTATCCAAGAAAGAATCGCTTGAAAATATCCCTGCAGCATACTTTTGTGCACACACTGTTCGGTTGGGAAAAAATTCAGTAAGTAGCGGCAGCGACACCAGTGGAATTATGATTACCGCCGAAGAAGCGCCTTTATTGTTTTTTTTTTATTTTATTGGCATAATCATTATGCGACGTCTTTTCCTAAGCAATTGATATGTTGCTATTTGCAAAGTATCGCCGTATGAATGTTACCTTATAAAACAACAGGCTATCGGCATCCCAAAGTGATAAAGTTTTCGAGCGACTGGGATTCGTGGGCGACTCCTTCCAAACGAATTGCTCCATGAACAGCAATGTTAAACTTGTATCTTGGCTACTTCTTATCTAACCTAACCTCGTTTGAGGTCTATTCTTCGTATTGGTATATTAACAGGTTGATTAGTGATCTTAAGGCTCCTTTAAGACAAGGATACTGTATGCGAGATACAGTATCCAAGAAAGAATCGCTAGAAAATATCCCTGCAGCATACTTTTGTGCACAGACTGTTCGGTTGGGAAAAAATTTAGTAAGTAGCGGCAGCGACACTAGTGAAATTATGATTAACGCCAAAGAAGCGCCTTTATTGTTTTTTTTTTTATTTTATTGGCATAATCATTATGCGACGTGTCCTATAAGCAAGGACTGGCTTCAATAATCGAAAAGAAAATTATCCCTGTTAAAGTGCTTCATGTTCGTCTTTTCCTAAGCAACTGATATTTGCTATTTGCAAAGTATCGCCGTATGAATGTTACCTTATAAAACAACAGGCTATCGGCATCCCAAAGTCATAAAGTTTTCGAGCGACTGGGATTCGTGGGCGACTCCTCCCAAACGAATTGCTCCATGAGCAGCAATGTTAAACTTGTATCTTGGCTACTGTATCTTGCATGCAGTATCTCTGTCTGAAAGAAGGCTTCTGCTGCCCGATTTGTCACTTTTAATTCTGTAACTTTTTTACAATTAATAGACACTTATATCACGATAATCGCTTGAATATTGCAGTATGTGACGAAGCCGACACGTCGGTACTCACGTCGCCATTTATTCGGTTATTATGTTACCCGTACACTCAATTCAAAATATATTTTACTTTTCAGTAATTGCCACGAGATTTCTCAGTTTCCCCTTCTTTATTCTTTCAGCGTACCTGTCTCGATGCGCGTTTCTTGAATAGGAATATGAAAGTGGTTTGAGGTTCGAAGTTACTGCATTGTTACAAGATACTGCATTGATTATAAAATTAGTTACCGTAGTTTTTGTGACATAAGTAAATATGAATACGTCAGTTGCACATATAATAAAAAAAACAGCGTAGATGCCGTAAAATTTTCTACAAAAAATGTAAAGCGTACAAGGGAGTAGCAAAAAAAATTGTCGAAAAATTGGTATTGCGGTTGTGGATATTGACACTTTAGGAAAGAAATTAATATGTGAAAAACTTTTATTACCCTCCGAAATTATTATGAACAATAAACGTAAATTATTAAGTGTAAAGTCAGTGCCTGTAAAATTCGAGAAAGAAGGTAAGCAAATTGATATTATTTTTATTTACCCACTGAAATAATTTGTTAGGTTTTTTTTAATTCGTGCATATGTAGCGATCAAAAGGTTTCTAAAAAAATTGAAAAGCCCTTTAACAACTTTTTTGTTATTTGTTATTAGAACATTCAAAGTTGTCATTAGAAGGTATGTGTGTAATTAATTTTGAAAAGAATAATAGTTAAATACGATTGTTTATGTAAATAATAACCACAATTATATGGAAATACATAAAAATGATTTTTTTATCGTAACTTGTATTGATGCAAATAAATTTTATTTCTTACAAATTAAATTGTTATTTTATTGAAGTTTGAAGCAAAATTTAAAAATAAATTCGTGGCAAGATAAATTAGTTGAGTGCACATTTTTTATTTTTTATTGTGCACGTGCAAGTTACTTATTTTGCAATAAGAACGAACAGCTTTGGAAACTGCTGAGTTTGATTCTTGAATCATTCTCGAATCGAATGTAGACACAGATGTTGCATTTATACCATGCAGTTACTGAATCAATGGTTACAGTATTAATCGTTCATGGCAGCACTTTAAAATTAACAATTTGGTGATCGAGAGTGAAAAGGGCATCCGTTGCTTGTGGGAGATGTAGTTATGAAAAAACATTAAGGCTTGCGTATCTACCGAAGTTTATGTGATACTAACTAGCGTGTCTAAAGTACCTATTTACTTTACGCATGGTGGTAGATATGATGAAATTATGTGGTAAATAGGCAACCCTAATACATTTTACTTTTTGTACACTTTTATTTTACGCACTGTTGTAGAAACAATCAATTTTTGTTTACCTTCACCTTTGACACTTCAAAGGCAATCTTTGTTAAATTATTAAGCTTGTTGTTCTCTTTCATTAAATGCTTGTTTTCTAATTTCTAATACATCAATATTGTTTGAAGTGACACACGCGCAGGTACCTGCGTAATTACGAAGTATAGCAAGCAAGTCATTTAATGTAAATCGTACTTACAGTTTGTTACTACCTACACTAAAAGTTTGCAAAACATTCACAAGCAAAAAGTAATTTTGCTTAGATATTTAAGAATTAGGTAATATTACTGATAATTTGTAAGTTGTGGTCGCGCATACACACAAGGTCCGTAATGAGAAAGATTTTTTTGATATTGTTATTCCAAATTTGTGACACAGTTGCGTTCACAAAAATTAACTTAATAGAAGACAAGTTCATTGAAATACAATCGTGTACGAAGAAAGTGATGAAACAAATTTTTCTGAAGATTCCGCTGTATTGAATATTTTTATTGAAGAAAATGTGATTACAATTGGTAATGAATATCCTCAGGTAGTAGTTAATATAAGTAACGAAGTACAAGGTGTATATGACAAACACGGAAATAATTTTATTCTGCAAGCTAGAACGGTCGATATGATAGAGTACTTAATTATTACTTTCTTAAACCATAATTCATTTAAATTTAGTGAAAATTATAGGGGACGATTCATTATTATTACTCAAGAAAAGAACATATCAGAAGTGTTTCTACTGATGTGGCAACTATTTGCAGTTAATTTAGTTGTGCTATACTATGACGATGCTGATATAAGCAAAGACTTGATAATTTATACATCAAACCCATTTTCTGTTCAAAACAAATGTAGCTCAGAAGTAAATGAAATTCATGCAGAATTTTGTAACAGTGATATTACAATCACATTTCCAAAAGTAATTAAAAAGTTTAGTGGATGTTTTTTTATGCATGGTTTCAACCATCATGATGCACTTCTAAATGTAATAAGTCCATACTCGTATTCTTTGAAGTTGACGTTAAGTGAAATACAAAGAATGTTTATTGTCAGAATTATACATGTACACATAACACCAGACCTACATGATAGATTAATATCAACCCAACGTCATTATTTTGGTGGTTTTGGATTAGAGTCTTATTCAATTGACGACCGTACAAACATATTCTTTTATGATGATATGTTATGGTTTGGCTCAAAACCAGAGGAACGCTTAAACACCTTCTTTACTCCATTTTTAATTGAGACCTGGATTTTAATTATTGTGGTATTTGTCTTTGTTATTGTGATATGGTGGCGAGGTCTTATATTAGAAAAATTTGAAAATAATCGACTTCAAGCACTTTTTCAAAGTTTTTCGGAAATTACTTCTCTGTTGTTTGGAGTGGGTATATCGGTCATACCCAAACTCGTTTCTCTAAAAATTCTTATTTTGTTTTATTTAATTTACATAATTCACATTCAAACCGCTTATACTTCTGACCTAATCAATAATTTAGTTATTCCTCAACACGAGCACGTTGTAAGTAATCTTCACGAACTTGTGCATTCAGGCATCCCAACACTTATTTCCGTTAACTATTCTGAACTTTTTAAAGTCGACTTAGAAGACTTTCCTCTTTACAATGGAATTAAAAGAAACCTGGTCACTTATCAAACTTTAGACGAAATAAAAAAATATAAAAAATTCTTTATGATTTTATTGAAACAATCTTATGCGTTTGAATTTAACAGAAATCCAAAAAAAATCACAAATAAGTTTACTAGCAATGATGTTACAGGCAGCCTCCGATTATCCTTTTTTATGTCACAAGGAAACTATCTTCTTACTAGTATTAATCATGTAATTGCGATTTTGCGCGAGTTTGGATTTTACGAAAAGGCGTACGAAGATGGTGTTCGTTTAAGAAATACAACAAATTCGAGGGTTGTAGATTATGAATTTGATATAAGCGAAGTTGAAGAATGGGATAAGGCCTTGCGGATCAGAGATTTCATCGGTGTATTTATAGTATTATCAACAGGACATATTGTTTCCATTGTAATTTTACTTCTAGAGGTCTTAATTAATCGATATGTTAATTAAATAATAAATATTTGTGTGTTTGTAAATTGTGACTATAATCATTGAATATAAAGTTACTTTATAATCAATGCTATAATATTTAATTATGACTAATATTGCAAATGGCTGTATTTTCACGTGTGTATGATTTTATTTTTTAATAAAAGCATAGTTCTATGAAATACTTTAATAAGCGTGTCTATTTGTTTGTCAGAATGAAATCTTGTAAGCAACTTTTCAGAAAATGAGCTTGTATGCAAAATTTTAAGATTAGGGTAAGTCGGGGAGACATGACCCACTTTTTTTCTTTTAATTAGGACATTGTAAATTTAAGTGGTATCCAGACAGAAAAAAATATTTGTAAAACTAAAAACATTATAAAATGGTATTTTAATGGGAAAATACAGAAAATGTCATACATTTTTGCAAAACACAAATAAATTGCAACCCTTGCATAGAGCCATCTATCCCGGATTGTCCGGGTGAGATGACCCACTACTTAGGGTATTATGGCCCAATAGAAAGCTAATATTTGGAAGAAAATAGAACTACATTTTATTTTTTTTAAAGCTAAAACTTTTCCACAAGAATGGCAAATATTCATAAATTTTGAGCATCCATCGTGGAACCATTTTTCACAGTTCATACACTTAATCCAATCGTCTTGTTTCGATGTAGAGGAGTACTGTTCTCCACATCCCACGCATTCAGCAGTGTCGTCATCCTCAGGACTATCATCAGACTCTTGGGAAACAAAGTCAGAATTTTCATCGGAAGACGACTCATCTACAACTTTTTAAGTTTGGACTTCTTGCTCGAATCTTTATCACGTTTTGCTAGTTTAGCCACTTTACGTTCTTCTAGCATACGTTTTTTGCTTCTACGCTTTTTCTATTTCCAATGTTGTCAAATGAGGTTAAAATTGCTGCTACCTGTTTACTACGTTTTCTGGTTTCCTGAACACCACGTGACGTACTAGGAACAGGATTTATTTTATTCAACATTGTCCCTGGTGTATCTTTAGTAGGAGTTACTTCATTTTCATTAACAGCTGATTGTGATGAACCAGGCGAAGGGCGTTCTTCAATAATTTCGTCCATGTTTTCTTCTACAGCATCCGGCAAATGTTGTCTAGGTTCAGATTCATCATTCAAAAAGGCATACTCTGGAATGGCGTTAGGGTTATATGGATGGATTCCAGTTGCCTTAAACGCTGAGACCCCATTCTCTACCGTGGCTGATTTGGACCATGCATCTGCTAAAAGTTTCCCAAATACCATTCTGTTGATTTTTTAGTTGGATTTGTTTTAATATACAAATTACAAGCTTTGGCATAGTTTGATTTTAAACTTTTAAAAAATGCTCGGTCTAATGGTTGCAAAATTGCGTAGTGTGACTTGGAAGGCACAGCAATATTATTCCACAAGCATCCGCGTATTCCAGCATTTCAACGGAGTTGCAATGTGTTGTGTGTCCATCCAAAATCAAAAGAACTTTTCCATTTGGCTTCCTAGGGACGAAATGTGTTCTCAACCAGTTCAAAAACAAATCGGTGCTAATATAAGCAGACTTTTGATTCATATATACAGCCGAACCGGGAGGCATTCCATCTTCAAATTCGGATTTTTGTTTTTGCCTTTAAAAATACAAGCAGGTGGTAAGAAGGAGCCTTCTGCATTACAGCAGGAAATAACGGTGATAGTTTCCCCTTTTCTGCTGAAGTAACTGCTGCAACATTTTTGGAACCCTTTTGGGCAATGACAAATCCGGTTTTATTATTTAATTGCAATCCTGTTTCGTCCATATTAAAAATATTTGATGGCTTGTTCATAATATCATTTTCAAGCAAAATTTTTCTAAAAGCTGGAAATATGACTGAACTTCCACCTTGTTCATGCCTTGGCAGCGGGCAAGTGAAACCCCTTCTGATTTTCGAACACTTAGGTCAGGATGGCGTTTTAAAACATATTGAGCCAGTCATAACCTGCTAGTTCTTTGTTCTTATTAAATGTATGCTTTATGCGCAAATTTTTGCAAAACTCCACAATCTTCGCGGGTTGGTGCAAAACCGAACTTTTGGAGCTTAATGATGTGAGTTTTAAGTTTTTCCTCGTTCGCATTTCCTAACACTGAAGAAGGTCCTAAAGCTTTTTTGATAAGTCATTATTTTTATTCTTCTTCTCAAAGTAGGAGCCGGGACACCGAAGTTTCTGGAAGCAGCATTGACACCCATTCTGCCACTTCGAACTGCTTCAGTAGCATTCAAAAGTGCTTCTTGTGTCCATAACCCTCTGCAATTGTTTTGTTTTCGTTTATATTCGGTCGGCATGTTGCTAAAAAAAATAAAACAAGAGTATATATATATATATATATACAGGGTGCCCATAATCTATCTCATAACATGGGTAACTTTCTTAATATGCAAAATAGGTAATCGGTTAAATTAGGAAAGTTGGGCAGAATTACAAGCAAAATGTTAAACTTTTTCAAATTTGACATATGTCTTCAACTTTTGAAATTTTGTGAAAAACTGAAAACAGTCGATTTTTTAATGTTGTCCTGTTCCACTACTACTTACTTTAGAACTGAACTAAAAATGACATCTTATACATATTTTACGTAGAATTCGATAAAATTACTCAAAATGTCATAACCCTCTTGATTTTCGAGATATAACACAAACTTACATTTTTTAAATGGCAATCATAGTTGGCTGTGATCTTATTAAATAGCTTTTGTTTTGCGATTTCATTGATATAAGGTTCGATATACATTTTTTTTTTGTAAATGCTAAAAGTAGTTTATTGATACAATTAAGCTGCAAAATAATACACAGGCAGGCTATGGAAACAAATGCTTCAAACAAAACCTGTTGAAACAAAAGCCTGTGTCGTCAACTAAATAATTTGATTTACATAAGTAAGTTGTATTATTCACGGTGATTTATTTTAAAAACATAAAATTCTCAAAATAAACAATGTATTCACATGAAGAGAGAAACGACATGCTTTTTTGTTATTATGCTAGCAACAGAAATAGTAATGAAGCCAGTGAAATGTATTTGCAAAGATATATGGAAAGAAGACAACCAGATAAAAGACTTTTTTCCAAACTGGAAAATAATTTAAAATTATACGGATCATTTATGAAACCAAAAGCTAAGCAAAAGTTTAATCAAGAAGACGAAGAAAGAGTTTTGGCATATGTAAATTATAAACCAAAACATCTACCCGTGAAATTGCAAGTGAGTGTGGTACTTCTACAGAAAAAGCTCGTTTAATTTTAAAACAAAATCGATTCAAGCCGTATAAATTTCATATCGGCAACACCTTGTGTCCAGCCGACTCAGAGAGAAGATTAAATTACGCTCGATGGTTTTTAAGAGAAACTGACAACGATCCATATTTCTCGCGCAGAATTTTATTTACTGACGAGGCAAAATTTACCAATAACGGTGTATTTAATAGACATAATAATAACTATTGGTCTGAGAACAACCCTCATGTTACTGTTGAGAGACGAGATCAACATATTTTTCAATAAATGTGTGGTGTGGCATCCTCGGTAGCAGAATAATTGGTCCGTTCTTTTACAATTACCATTTAAATGGAAGGCGATATTTAGAATTTCTTCAAAATGACTTGGAAGACATGTTAGATGAACTGCCATTAAATGTGGTACAAAATCTTACTCATTTCCAACATGATGGTGCTCCTGCTCATAATTTTAGAGCTGTTTCTGAATATCTTTCGAACGTTTTCCGAGCTGGATCGGTAATTCAGGTCCTATTAATTGGCCGGCAAGAACACCTGATATCACACCTCTCGATTTTTCTTGTGGGGAACCGTTAAAGACAGGGTGTACAAAGAAAAACCCAATAATGTAGAAGAATTAAAAGATAGAATTAGGTTGATTATTAGAAGAATTCGTCCTTGCAGTTTGGAAAAAGTGCATAGAGAGATGGTTAGAAGATGTCAAATGTGCACATTGGTTAACGGGGGCCATTTCGAACATTTAATATGAACTTTTATGTCTTTTGTACATTATTGGAAATAGAACATAATTACAAACCATTAATAGTACCTACTTGTGGTATTATATTGTCAATATAAATTTTGTTTCAAGTTTAACTAACTTGTAAATAATTTTGTTCCTTAATGGTATCAACAACACAATTTTGGGCATTTAAATAGAAATACAAGAGTAAAGTATATCGAACCTTATATCAATGAAATCGCAAAACAAAAGCTATTTAATAAGATCACAGCCAACTATGATTGCCATTTAAAAAATGTAAGTTTGTGTTATATCTCGAAAATCAAGAGGGTTATGACATTTTGAGTAATTTTATCGAATTCTACGTAAAAATATGTATAAGATGTCATTTTTAGTTCAGTTCTAAAGTAAGTAGTGGTGGAACAGGACAACATTAAAAAAATCGACTGTTTTCAGTTTTTCACAAAATTTCAAAAGTTGAAGACATATGTCAAATTTGAAAAAAGTTTAACATTTTGCTTGTAATTCTGCCCAACTTTCCTAATTTAACCGATTACCTATTTTGTATATTAAGAAAGTTACCCATGTTATGAGATAGATTATGGGCACCCTGTATATATAGAAAATTCATTTGAAAAATGAAAATGTTGCGTTGTAGAAAAAAAGTTCAAACAAAAATTATACCTACATAATGTAATTTACAATAAATTTCTTTCTATAACTTTTTTCTACCATTAATACTTTTGGAGATATAATTAAAACAATTAATGTCACGTGATAACCATATCTTAGTAATTACTTGTCAGATCCAAAAATAGTTTAAATAAAAGTTGTGTAGAAATGAATTACAAACAACATTTATTTAACGAAATATTTAAAAAATTAATATTTTTGAAAATAATCTAAAAATAAGAAAATCTATGTAGGTAATCTGCTGTTTTGGCTCAATGGATTATTCCCAAAACGAATCAGATCTTGTAAATTATAAATAACACCTACATGCTAAGTTTCATGAAAATTGAACTGGTGGTTTAGTCGTAATTTTGTTTACATACGGACGGACGGCCGGCCGGCCTAAAGACAAAAAAATTTTTTTGCTTCATACTAAAAAGGGAGTCAAAATTTTCAGTTTAGAAACCGCCGCATAACTCCCCATCATATAATGATGTGGAGTAACAACTGAATACCTAGTTTTTAAATGGGCCAACTATCCCTAGAATACAGAGCCATCTAACCCGATTGTGCGGGAGAGATGGCCCACATTAACACATTATATCAACAAAAAGTGATTTTTCTTTCGTAAAACATAAATCAATTACAAATTAAACAGCACCCAAAAAGTTTCTGGTGGTAGCAAATCATATTATCATCAATAACTTACCTAATTTATGGAATAAACCTGCACTAACCGATGTCGCGTTCGCGTCTTGAACATAACTTCATACACTAGCAACTACAGCGGGAAATTTGAATATGTTGGAAAAATAGACAAAGGGAGTCATCTCACCCGCAGGGCCATCTCATCCGGAATTACCCTATAGCATTTTGCAATGTACGTGTTTTCCAGAAAGTTGGACTCATATGGAAACAATTGTTATTGTAGATTTCGGAAGTAATTGTATTCTTAATAAAAGTTTCTGCTTCTCTTCAAATTTATTTTTAAATTTGAAATTGTACCATTCTGAAATAATAGTAATTGTTTTTATTTTTAATATATTAACTTGAAATGAATCATTTATGTTAAATGGGTAAAAAGTAAGTGCAAGTAATACTTGTCATAAGTACCATAATTTATTAATCGCTATTAGATTTTTGTAGTTAAAGCAAATGCACTGATTTTTGTCGTTAATGTAGTTTCAGTTAGGACAAATACAATTGGTAATACACCCGATAGTGTCAGATAATCAAAGTATTTCTAAAATCGACGAATTGGCTGTGAAACCTACTTTAGCTGATGTAATGCAGCAATTACAAAAAATTTTAGAAGTACAAAACAATCTTATAGTCTCGGTAAATTCTCGTCATGAGCAAATCAATGAATACGATAATTTACTTAAATGCCAAGAACATAAAATAAATGACTGTCTTATAAAAATTCAACATCTTGAAGTTAAGAATGCTATTTTGGAAAAATTTAAACGATGTTAAACAATTTGAATATTATAGGTGTACCAGAATTCAAAAATGAAAATCTTATTACTGTTGTGCAGGCTGTAGGATTTGCAATGGGGTTTAATCTACACAAAAATAAGATTAATTCATGTCATCGCGTAGGACCAGTATCATCATCATGTTGTCAAGGTGGGTAATCAGCTGGATAATGGAATTTACATCAACGAATCACTTACCCACCAAAATCGCATACTTTTTGCAAAAACAAAAGTCTATAAAACACAGTGTAATATAAAATATTTGTAATGTAAAAATGGAAAAATTTTTATGAGAAATAAAGATAATTCGAGAGCCTACGAAATTACAGTTTCAAATTAAATCCAAAATTGAATCTGTTGCAGGAGAGAATTATAATGTAACAGTTGGTAAAAAGCACCTCCCTCGTATTAAAGTAATGAATATAGAGTCCACTAGCGAATCAAATAATGTACTAAGCACTAATATAACAATCTTCAAGATAACAACCTTCATTTCAAAATTATTCGTAAACAATTACTCAAAAATAGCATGAACATTATAGTAAGAAAATTATGGATTATGGGTACTTATTTGTAGGATGGAGAAGATGCTATGTAACCGAATCCTTAAGAATTATAAGATGTTACAAATGTTCTGAATTTGGACACATATACATTTCTCAGGAAATATATGCTCAAACTGTTCAGCAAATCATAATTACAAAGACTGCCAAAAGGAGTCAAGGAAATACATTAACTGTGTAAACTACAATACAACAAAAAAGAAAATTTAAACTTTGAACATTCAGCTTTAGATACACACTGTCCAATTTACCTGAAATATGCTGAAACCATTAAGAGCAAAACAGAATATACGGAAGAAGCCATATAGCAATTACTAAACTCAAAACCAATCGTCACTAAGTTGACTAAAAATTCAATTCAAAGCCGTGCAACAAACCAAGATGAATATAAAAAATACCAATAATTCATCACAATTTACGCTGTATAGTCAGAATGTGCAATGTTTAAAAACTAGTTATAATGAACTAGAGCATTACCTAAACCTCAATCAGAACAACATTCAACTTGTCACACTGTCGGAACACTGGCAAACTAAAGATCAACTTCAATGCTACAAAATGTATGGTTATAATTTAATTACCAGCTTCTGTAGGCCATTAAATAAACACGGAGGTTATAGAAGATATAGAGTGTAAACCGTTCGATGAAATCAATTTACAAGCGGAAGATTATTTGTTTGAAAGTTGTGCTGTTAAATTATCAATAAACAATAGTGCTATAGTTCTCATCTCAATTTACAGATCTCCTAAAGCAGACTATACATTAT
Organism: Abscondita cerata; assembly: GCA_030710515.1. NCBI lineage: Eukaryota > Metazoa > Arthropoda > Insecta > Coleoptera > Lampyridae > Abscondita > Abscondita cerata. The sequence goes on from JALBCR010000837.1 coordinate 72,896, forward strand.
TCTTAAGAAAACTACAGGTACTACTAGATTCTTTGGTTAATAGAAAGCTTACATTGTTTATAGCTGGAGATTTTAACATCGATTACCAGTCGGAAACATACAATAAAAAAATTTTAGATGAAATTCTTTTATCTTACAATGCGGTTGCATTAGTAAAATAGTTTACGAGGATAACTTCATGCTCAAAATCATGCATTGAAAACATTATCACAAACACCAATGTAAATGCAACACAATATTCATTGGACGTCTTTCCTACGGGGTTTTCAGACCATAATGCGATGTTACTCAAAGTAGAGTTGTACATTCAAAAATTTAGTAAACATAAAAGTTATCGTGTAACGAATAATAGTGCGATTCAACTCCTCAACATAGAATTAAGTGCGACAGACTGGAATATTATCTACTTGGAAAAAGGTATTAACAACAAAACAATTAGATTTTTAAACATCATTCAGGACGCTTTTAAACGAAACCGTTGATTGAAATATTGGTAAAGATAGTCAACCTTACGGGATTATGCGACCCCGAAATTTGTTCTAAACATCAGAGGTCGGTAGTATCGCTTTGTGCTAAGAAAATACGTCAATTGTATTGTAGAATTTACAGAACAGTATTGCCGATAAATGTGAAATAGAAAACTGTAATTTTGCTGATAGTTTATGCTAAAGCACGACATTGTTGCCAATGCATCATGCCGTTGATTGAAATATTGGTGCATTGAGTCAATGTTGACAAACAAATAAAAACATGCGTTCTACAATATACAATAATTTATTGATTTTTGTCGACGTACTAATTAAATGTGTGTCCTTTGTTATATATTTTTTTTCTATTGTCTGTTAATTGTTCAATGTAATAATATTTATTTGTATCTTTCTTACGTAAGGTTATAACAATGGTTATACCATCATGACAAACACATATATGTACAAAGATTGTATACATACACATGTGAATAAAGTTTATTATTATGAAAAAAAACCTGCAGATTTAAAAGTATTAATTTCGTAAAGAAATCGTTGAAAAACGTTCTCCCAAAAAAAACAATTTCTTTAAATACTTTTGAAAATTCCATACTCATATATTTATTACATTAACATCGTTTATCCGTTGAAAATGTTTTAAAATCTATTAGGCTTACGCAAGTAAATTTCTAAATTTTGGTCATTGAAATTAAAATTTTTAACATAGAAACGCTATCCCTTTTATGTTGGAACGAATGTTGAATTTTCTTATATTACAATCTAACGTACTCAACTGTTTGCATCTAAACAATATTATAACAAGCCTACTCATTTACTAAAGGTGTTGCTAAAAGTATGCAATTGTAGAATTTCTGACTAAGCCGATAAGGAATGTGACTCATAAACGATAATCGGAAGACTCCTCGTAATACATTTGTTTCAATATCAACTTTTTAACACCAAATTTCCCTCAATAATTTTCTAATTCTATTGTAATATGATTTTTCAATATTAAATCGTCATTTATTTCGTCACAGAAAAGAATAGTGTATTATACACGTATTATCCGCACCGCGTCGGGAGACAACACACCTCAAGCTAAAATCTAGTACTTTTATTTTTAGAAGTAATAGGAATAGGTTTTATTACCAAGTGAATTTAAATTTGAAGGTCTAGTGGAACCCACTTTCCCTAAAAAAACACGGTAACTTGTTGCCTTTTGAATTGAAAAATTTGAAAACCAATTTTTATTTAAAATCCTTTTCAACTGAACACGTAAAAACAAGTAGATACAAAAAACCAATAATTTTGCGTTTCTGAACTCTAGTGGTATTTCTCCCAGTATGTTCTACTTTATTCCTAACGAAGTTATTAAATGACAAACAAATGTCAACATTATTATTTGCAAGTTAAAAATAAAGTGCAAGCATAATTTGTAAAATAATTGTTTCTTATTTATCTAACACCGACCAAACCAAACTGTTTTAACAAATAACGCTTCGCATGTATTTTAGTAAATTATTAAAAAAAACATTGTCATTAAAATCCAAGATATGTATCATCAATGGTATTATTCATAAATGAAAAATTTGTCACTTTTAATTACTAGTTAATACGTTTACTAAATATTTGAAAACGTTGCAACATTGTATTGACAAAAGTAAATTTTACGGATTGTATGTTGCGCAATTTTACAACGGTGGAATAAATTGAACTATTCTATTTCAAGAATCGTACACATTATAACTTAGCGCTTCAGTACAGGTGAAAAAAGTAAACAAAAACGCAACCCAACATGCATATGTGAATTGCATCCGTGATACAAGCAAATACAAGCGGTTGACTATCTTTACCAATATTTCAATCAACGACGAAACTGTGTGCTGGAAAAGTGTAAAAGCAATAAAACTATCCCGTACTATAAGTCGCAAGGCCTACAGATGTTAAAGAACAACCTAATATCTGCCAATTGTTATCTAATCATGTCGCAGCATATAAGCCCATTCATAATTACTACCGTCAAATATACAATAAGTTATTAACCACACCTAAGAAAGACTATATTAGAAACCAAATAAGAAACTCCTCGAATCAATCTAAAGCTATGTGGGATGCTGTAAATAATGTCACCCAGCAAAAAACTATTATACTGCCAGAAAATTTTAATGTAAATACAGCAAATGAACTTGATCAATATTTCAATGATTTTGAAAACCACATTGCAAATTCAAAAGTACATTCTTCATATAGTGTAGTTCCATTTTCTATTCACGATTCAATGTTTCTTTATCCTGTGAACCATATAGAAATAACTGAAGTAGTTACCGCCACGAAAAATAAAAATAGTGTAGGTCATGATGAACTACCAATTACGCTAATTAAAAAGATTATTCACAACATTGTGCAGCCGTTATGCCACGAAATATTTCCCAACATTCTTAAAACAGGTATTATTAAACCGTTGTATAAACAAGGTGATCCAGAAAACTATGAAAATTATAGACCGATATGTCTGCTCTTTGTTATTAGTAAAATACTAGAAAAAATTAGAAACTTACGACTGTTGAATTTCTTTACCGCCAAATCAGTTTTCACAGACTCTCAACACGGTTTCTTAAAAAATAAAAACACTTATACAGCAATCTATCACCTTATACGAAAAATTTCCGAGGGACTTGAAGAAGGAGATGTGCCCTGTGGTATATTTCTGGACCTTTCAAAGGCGTTTGATACAGTGAACCATGAACTACTGCTTCAGAAATTATTCCATTATGGTATACGCGGGAACTAATTCAAAGCTACCTATTCAACCGAAAATACTATGTGCAACTACCAACTCAAGCAGGTTGTGTTCAGTCGGATGCCCTAATTAGGTCGAAAGGTGTGCCTCAGGGAAGTATTCTAGGACCTCTTTTATTTCTAATTTATAATAACGACTTTTCAAAATTTGTACAAAGAAACTCAACTTATGTAAATGAAATTGTAAGTTTTGCCGATGACTCAAGTATATTAACAGTTAACCCAACTATTGTGGACACAGTCAATGCAATAGATAGTATTATTTGCATTGCCAATGAGTGGTGTATCCACAATGATCTAAAGTTAAATAAGGAAAAAACTAATATAATCATATTTAGAACTAATAATAAAAATGTTTCATTAATTTCAGAAATGTCGTTAAATAAAAGTGGTACAAATACTAATATTTTAAACAGTTGTAAAGTTCTAGGTATTTTCCTGGACAGTCAGCTAAATTGGAAAACGCAGATATACCACCTGTCTACAAAACTAAATAAAATAACCTTTGCATTAAGAATATTAAAAAAACACTTAGACAAGAATATACTTAAAACTATTTACTTTGCAAATTTTAACTCAGTTTTAAAGTACGGAATTTTGTTTTGGGGTAGAAGCGTACACGCAAATGGAATTTTTATTATACAAAAAAATGCTGTGAGAATAATTTTTAATATGAAATACCGAGAAAGCTGCAGAAATCTATTCAAAACTAATAATATGCTGACGTTTTATGGTATTTATATATTTGAATGTTTAAAATTTGTTAGAGAACATCCCGAATATTTTAAGTCCTACCAGCCATCTCATGAACATGATACCAGAGTTAAACAAAAGTTTCAATTTCTACATCACCAACTAACAAGCACGGAAAGATCAATGTTCTACAGTTGTATGAAGTGTTATAACAAATTACCAGAATATATTAAACAACAACCCAACTTGAAACATTTTAAAAAAAGAAGCCTTTAAATTTTTATGCAGCCTAGAACCTTACACCATTAATGACTACCTAACCTAAATTTTGTTATTACTAGTAAGTACACTCATGAAATTTGAAACTTTCATCTTTCATTTCCTTTTTGTTTTTTTTTAATATCTTAAAAATCAGTAGAGATACAAACTGTTATTTTGAAATAGCAATTTTTCTCCAATTTTTAGTTGACAGTTTCACCTTACTGGTACCACTTGTGAAGAAAACACAAGAGAACTTTTTTTTAGCAAATTATCCAAGCTTCAGTTTTTATACTAGGTACTTTTCTGATTTCTCCAACAGTTCTCGACTTACAAGCGAAAATGGTGACTTTCGAGCAAAGGGGTGGTTTTTAAGTGTGTAAGCTACAACCCTCTATAACTAAATTTTATATTTTTATGATGTATGTAACCTCATCTAACCGTCCAATGGCAAAAGATTTTTTATCATCTAGTAGTGGGCACAATTAACCAGTTTTTAATTTACCAACTGGACTAGAGTTACACTTACAAAAAAGATTTTTTCGATTATGAAAAAGATTGGCAATCGGATAACAAATTATTAACTTCCAATAACGAACAAATTCATTGTATTAGTGATAATTTACCGCGTATTAAATTGCCAACTATCTGCCCAAGTTTGACGGATCATTTCATAATTGGCTCAAATTTCGAGACACGTACACTCATGAAATTTAAAACTTGGACACCACAATTTCTGTAAACAAAAGTTTGCACATTGTGAAGCGGGCTTAAGGGTATCATTTACAATTCTAACAGCAGGTAGTCTCAGCAGGGGTTATCTTATAGAAGGACTGTAGAATGAATCATTACACTAAGCACGTTTTAGAAAATAGGTAATTTACGTTGCTTACTTAATTTTTTCTTTAAAGAATATATTTGAAGGTATCGCTAATTAAACACCATAGCTCGATTAATTATCGAATCAAAATTTTGTTTAGAAATGTTTACAAAATAAAATTAGAAATAATTTTGATTTAAAAACGTCTACAAGCAATAACTTTTAAATTAAATCAAAAACTAAACATGGTTATTTGGGTTGACTGATTATTACTTATTTTTAAATAAATCTAACCTACTAATTATTGTAAGTTATTTAAAAAATCATTAAACTCTCTATTCATAATATTTAGTCCTTACAAAATGTATATTTTATGACGTTTCATTTTTTCTGTAGTTAATATAATATAAGTGAAAATAAAAACTAAGGCAATTCTTATTGTCAACGTATACAGGGTGCCCATAATCTATCTCATAACATGGGTAACTTTCTTAATATGCAAAATAGGTAATAGGTTAAATTAGGAAAGTTGGGCAGAATTACAAGCAAAATGTTAAACTTTTTTCAAATTTGACATATGTCTTCAACTTTTGAAATTTTGTGAAAAACTGAAAACAGTCGATTTTTAATGTTGTCCTGTTCCACTACTACTTACTTTAGAACTGAACTAAAAATGACATCTTATACATATTTTTACGTAGAATTCGATAAAATTACTCAAAATGTCATAACCCTCTTGATTTTCGAGATATAACACAAACTTACATTTTTTAAATGACAATCATAGTTGGCTGTGATCTTATTAAATAGCTTTTGTTTTGCGATTTCATTGATATAAGGTTCGATATACTTTACTCTTGTATTTCTATTTAAATGCCCAAAATTGTGTTGTTGATACCATTAAGGAACAAAATGATTTACAAGTTAGTTAAACTTGAAACAAAATTTATATTGACAATATAATACCACAAGTAGGTACTATTAATGGTTTGTAATTATGTTCTATTTCAATAATGTACAAAAGACATAAAAGTTCATATTAAATGTTCGAAATGGCCCCGTTAACCAATATGCACATTTGACATCTTCTAACCATCTCTCTATGCACTTTTTTCCAAACTGCGAGGACGAATTCTTCTAATAATCAACCTAATTCTATCTTTTAATTCTTCTACATTATTGGGTTTTTCTTTGTACACCCTGTCTTTAACGGTTCCTCACAAGAAAAATCGAGAGGTGTGATATCAGGTGTTCTTGCCGGCCAGTTAATAGGACCTGAATTACCGATCCAGCCAGGAAAACGTTCGGAAAGATATTCAGAAACAGCTCTAAAATTATGAGCAGGAGCACCATCATGTTGGAAATGAGTAAGATTTTGTACACATTTAATGGCAGTTCATCTAACATGTCTTCAAGTCATTTGAAGAAATTCTAAATATCGCCTTCTATTTAAATGGTAATTGTAAAAGAACGGACCAATTATTCTGCTACCGAGGATGCCACACCACACATTTATTGAAAAATATGTTGATCGTCTCTCAACAGTAACATGAGGGGTTGTTCTCAGACCAATAGTTATTATTATGTCTATTAAATACACCGTTATTGGTAAATTTTGCCTCGTTAGTAAATAAAATTCTGCGCGAGAAATATGGATCGTTGTCAGTTTCTCCTAAAACCATCGAGCGTAATTTAATCTTCTCTCTGAGTCGGCTGGATACAAGGTGTTGCCGATATGAAATTTATACGGCTTGAATCGATTTTGTTTTAAAATTAAACAGGCTTTTTCTGTAGAAGTACCACACTCACTTGCAATTTCACGGGTAGATGTTTTGGTTTATAATTTACATATGCCAAAACTCTTTCTTCGTCTTCTTGATTAAACTTTTGCTTAGCTTTTGGTTTCATAAATGATCCGTATAGTTTAAATTATTTTCCAGTTTGGAAAAAAGTCTTTTATCTGGTTGTCTTCTTTCCATATATCTTTGCAAATACATTTCACTGGCTTCATTACTATTTCTGTTGCTAGCATAATAACAAAAAGCATGTCGTTTCTCTCTTCATTTGAATACATTGTTTATTTTGAGAATTTTATGTTTTAAAATAAATCACCGTGAATAATACAACTTACTTATGTAAATCAAATTATTTAGTTGACGACACAGGCTTTTGTTTCAACAGGTTTTGTTTGAAGCATTTGTTTCCATAGCCTGCCTGTGTATTATTTTGCAGCTTAATTGTATCAATAAACTACTTTTAGCATTTACAAAAAAAAATGTAAGAGTAAGTATATCGAACCTTATATCAATGAAATCGCAAAAACAAAAGCTATTTAATAAGATCACAGCCAACTATGATTGTCATTTAAAAAATGTAAGTTTGTGTTATATCTCGAAAATCAAGAGGGCTATGACATTTGAAAGTAATTTTATCGAATTCTACGTAAAAATATGTATAAGATGTCATTTTAGTTCAGTTCTAAAGTAAGTATTAGTGGAACAGGACAACATTAAAAAATCGACTGTTTTCAGTTTTTCACTAAAATTTAAAAAATTGAACATATGTCAAATTTGAAAAAAGTTTAACATTTTGCTTGTAATTCTGTCCAACTTTCTAATTTAACCTATTACCTATTTTGCATATTAAGAAAGTTACCCAAGTTATGAGATAGATTATAGGCACCCTGTATATTTAGTTTTTGACAAAATTTATTACATAATTATAATTAAGATACCAAGTTATAGTTTAAAATTAAATGAAATTTTTTTTAAATAAAGGTATTGCTATATAAATAAATATAAGAAATCAATAATGGGTGTGACCTCCATTATTATTGATACATTCTTGAGCGTCTGCTCATTGACGCTATCAAGGTATCAATATAATTAATATTAATCGTTTCCCATGCGGTATCAATGGCTGCAATTAGTGCATTACGGTTTACTGGTATAAAATTTGGCCCTTGTTGTCTTCGGATAACAGCAAGTATTCAAGCCCAAACATTTTCGATAATGTTAAAATCTGGGCTTTTTGCTGGCCAGGGTAACAGCTCAAGTTATTTTCTTGTATCCAATTGCGCACAACCTGCGAAGTATAGGGTCATCATATCCCGATAGTTAATTATCAGATGTTCCAAGAAAATATGTGTAAATAGTAAATGGAATCTACTAACGTAACGTTAAGTCGTTAATTATAGTTTTAGATTAGATTTATTTAAAAATAAGTAATAATCAGTCAATCCAAATAACCATGTTTAGTTTTTGATTTAATTTAAAAATTATTGTATACGTTTTAAATCAAAATTATTTCTAATTTTAATTTTTTGTAAACATTTCCTAAACAAAATTTTGATTCGATAATTAATCCGAGCTATGGTGTTTAATTAGCGATACCTTCAAATATATTCTTTAAAGAAAAATTAAGTAAACAACGTAATTACCTATTTTCTAAAACGTGCTTAGTGTAATGATTCATTCTACAGTCATTCTATAAGATAACCCCTGCTGAGACTACCTGCTATTAGAATTGTAAATGATACCCTTAAGCCCGCTATCACAATGTGCAAACTTTTATTTACAGAAATTGTGGTGTCCAAGTTTTAAATTTCATGAGTGTATCTTTGACTTGTTCATGCACTACTTTGTATGAAATGTATCAAATACTGCCTGAAATAAAATATTATTATTATTATGTCCATAATGTAAAGTGTCTGGTTTAACTCTAGTATATCCGTATCGAAATTATTTATTCCACAAATACAGGGTTACCCAAAAGTATTGGAAACCTGCTTATATCTTGAAAACCGCAAGGATTAGCGGTATGAATCTTTGTGGAAGTATTTTTTTATTATTATTTATTTCCACTATCCAAGTAAAAGAAAAAAGAAATTTACAGCACATTCCTACAGTAAAATATCTAATATTGTATAAAAAGAAGAAATTGTTTTATAAGGAGATCACATGGAACCGTGGTTAGGTATCTCATTAAAAATTTTAAATTTTGCGTTGAGACACCATCAAATTTAAAGAATAACAAAAATTAAACTCAATGCAACAAACAGTTTTGTGATTGCTGGTGCTTAATTCTAATAATAAACTAAGAAACTCTTAAATTATTACAACATAAATTAAAAACCTTATAAATAAAACACAATTATATCATGTAATTTACAGAGGGACTATAAGCAAAAGGTAAGTAAATATAAGAGGAAATAGACTTAATACAAAAGAAACTCTATACTATCTAATGAGAACAACCAATCTTTTAAAGCATGTAAGAACTTTTTACTGTCAAATTTAACCTTATATTAGATGGCAAACGATTAAAATCTTTGGTGCGCAGCACGTATAGAAACGTCTAAATGCTTCATTATTCGCTTGAAGCTGATTAACGCGGTACTGTAGTCTTAATCGATTAGAATGTACGCTCAAGTTACCAACTACGTGCCCACTCCTAATATAAAAAGTTCGCAATACCGTAAAAACATATAAATGCCTAAGAGGAAGAATTCGAAATTTTACAAAATAAGGAAAAACATGCTCATTTCTTTTAGAACCTACTATTAACCGCATTATATTTTTCTGAGCAGTAATAATCGGTTTAATATTAAGATAGTAACTAGATCCCCAACAGCAAATACCATACTGAAGTTTTGATTGAACAATTGAAAATATATAGTTCTTAATACATTCGGCGGACAGATATTTTTAGATAATAAAATTTCTTATAGCTGTAATCATATAACTTCTTATGGTATTCGCGTGTAATTTCCAAGAACAATTTTGATCTATGTGCAAACCTAGATATTTTATATTATCAGTCCGCTCAATAACTGTGCAGTTACTACATGTACCAGAAAAATTGAGTATAGGGAGACAACTACTACATTTGTAATATAATTTATCTATATATGAATACCTGTTTCGCAGAGAGAAGTGAATATATTTAGTTTTAAACTCAATGTTAGTTTATTAAATGTAAACCACATCTTTAATAAATCAAAATCATATTGCATATCATGTTTTAGTTGAGCACAAGATTGGGAATTGTAGCACAGGGCCGCGTCGTCAGCAAAACTTGTTAAAGAACCTTTAAATAGACCAGAACATAAATTATTTATAAAAATTAAGAAAAGAATTGGTCCAAGAACAGAACCTTGGGGAACTCCACAATTTATTTTTTGAAAGTACTGTATTGATTTTTATTTTAACACATTGGACTCTTTCGTGTAAATAGCTTTTAAACCAATCTAGAACTAACCCTCTACAACCAGCTTGAGACAAGTTTGCCAATAAGATGTTATGATCTACCGAATCGAAAGCTTTAGTAATATCGACGAATATGCCGCCCACAGATTTTTCTCATTTAAACCTTTATAAATTCCAGATAAAAATTTAAGTAGTGCATCGTCAGTTGATTTGCCATCAATAAAACCGAATTGGTTTGGAGAAAAGAAATTTTGAGACCTAAAAAACATAAACATCGTTTTTTACAATTTTTCTATGATTTTAGAAAATACTGAGAGCAATGATATTGGCCTATAATTATTTAAATCTAGAGAATTTCCCTTTTTAGTAGTGGAAGAACTATTGCCGATTTTAAAACAGAAGGAACTTGCCTCTTTCGAAACTAAGATTGATTAAGAAAACTAGAACTGGGGATATAATATTACTAACTTGTTTTATAATATGTGCGGAAATACCATCTACACCTGGAGTTTTATTCGTTTGTAATCCTCTTATTACCAGATCTACTTCTTCAACATATGTAGGGGCAAAAAATAAAGATTTAGAGGTATGAGTTTTCGGGAAGAATAATGTATACTTATCTTCATCTATAAATGTAGAAGAGTCAAGCTTTTTTGCAAGTCGTTGGCTACGTTAATAAAAATAAATTAAACTGTTCTGCGATAATTTTCGAGTCATTTATAATAATTTTGGAGTCATCAAGTGAACTTATTCTTTCAATGTTTGGTTTACTTTTCCTTTGCCTAATAATTTATTAATATGCTGCCATTGTTTTTTTATATTACCTTTTGTTTGCTCAAATAAATTTGCATAATATATGTGTTTTCTGTTTTCGATGTCCTTTTAAGCGAATACTATACTCATTAAAATATATTTGTAGCTTATTATCGTAAGACCTTTTCTTAACTAATTTATACAATTTATTTCTATATTGTTGCCTACTACATAAATTGTCAGTCATCCATGGTTTCAATAGATTCCGCTTTTTACAACATGAACGACCTTGGAAGCTTCTTCCAATGATTGTTTAATTATATTGATAAACAACTGAAATGCAATATCCACGTTATCTAAATCGTAGATGCATTGCCAATTAGCTATATTTAATTTGTGCTTGAAAAATTCATAATCGATTTTCTTTTTTATGCTATTATCTACGTTATTCATAGTAAGGGAATTAGGGATTGACTTAATGTGTTTAAATGTTCCTATTATTGTATCATGGTCACTTCGACCCGAGGAAATAACGCATGATCTGTAATTAAAATATTTCTTTTTGTCCTGAAATACATGTGATCTAAGCAGCTGGAACTATTTCTAAATACTCAGTGGGTGAATTTATTAATTCATTCAACCCAAAACTAGCCATAGTAGTTCGATATTCAAAGACTTGTGGCGAATCCTTTAATATACAAATGTTAAAGTCACCCACAACTAGTAAATTATCTTCCTTTAGACACAACAAGATATCTTTTATTTCGGGAATAAAACTATTTATTGAAAATAAATGCAATCTATAAATGGCAATGATAGAAAATGAAATTGTGTTCGATAAGAAAACATTTACCTTGACTGCATCGGCGGTACTTATGGTAACGGGCACAATTACGGCAGAATAAAGATTAGATACATATATTATTATTCCACCGGAACGATAATTTTCATTGGTTTGAGCATATGTAGAATAACCCGATATACTGAATTTTGTAAGTTCCGATTGTTTTATCCATATTTCGGAAAGTACTATAACGTCAGGTAATTTATTTAATGAATTAATATAAGTTAAAAATGGATCGAAGTTTCTCTTAGGCTATTTATATTTTGGTGAAATACTACGAAATCATTAATATCGCGAAATCATTATATAAAGAAAAAATTGTTATTATTTACCGACATTAAGTTTATCGAATTATTATGAAAACTAACAGATTAAAACAAGTTGATTAAATTTAGATTCCGGAATTAGATTTGAAATTTATAGGTTAGATAAATCGTCCATATTAGTAATCACCTTTACAGGAGCTGACGGTTCCTTCCGCATTAGAATCTTCCCATTTACTTATCAATAAATAAATTTTTTTTTGGTCTTTGATTGACGAGCCATCGCAAACAGCTTTCTTCTTCCTGGACAAAGACTTTCGTTTACATAGATAGGTACTGCAGTCTGCGCTATCCCCAAATGAGTAGTGTTGAAGTTACGTTTTCTCTTCGTTTGGCCAAGATACGTTGTTTATCTTCACGTCTTACGAATTTCACTTATTCCAGCTGGAGCATTGGTTTCGCCGTCTTTCTCATTCGATGGCAAACATCAATTGAATTTGTTGTAATCTCACACCTAGTGCCGCAGCAACGTCGATCACCGCATTATACACATTTTCGTTATCGGCCTCTGGTATCCCGATAGGATTTCAATTAAGTTTGATCTGGAGTGTTGATCAATGTCATCAGCTTTGATCTCTAATTCTTTGATTTTCTTTTTTAATTCTTGATTTTCTTGCTTAGAATTTTCAATCAAAGCAGTTAAACAGTTGATCTGTTGCGCTTGTGCATTCAACATTTTCTTTTGATCACCCACTACGTTATGTAAGTACTCAAATGACAATTATTTCAATTTCCATTCGACGTCTGTCTTCTTTGCTTCTTCTAACAAAGATATTATCTTTGATAGATCAGCCTTTCCTTCCTCTACATCCTGGATATTTTCCATTTAAGCCGTCTCAATTTTATACAAGGTGGACACCGCCAGATTTGTTTCTCAGAATTAATGTAATCAACCTCTTCCTTAGTCACGTTGGCACAATCAAGATGACAGCTTTGTTTGCAGTCACTACATATCACTTTGTTACGTGAAGAACAGAATTATTACAAAGTATGCAATTGCTCGGCATTTTTGTTCATAAAACACAAACAACCTCGAATTCCAAATGGTGCATATTTACTTCTAACAATAGTATATAAATTTCTTACAATAAATTCGTCCCGATAGATAACATACTAGGTTATCATTTATCGAATAATACAAGGTAAACTCGAATTCGAATAATATAGCACCGAATACAAATACGTTTGCTCGCATCGACGTTTAATACTTGAATGACATACTTCCGGACCCATTTTTATTCTTTATAAAATTTTGATACGATGCTCCAAGTACGAGTAATTGATATCAACTTCTGATTTTCAAATGGCACTATACTGGTTTACTGACATTTTTAGATTTTTTACATACCAAATTCTGTATGCAACGGTGAACATAAAATTATCTAATATGATAAAATGTTATTAAAAATATGATATAAAAAGTTCAGTTTGAACGTCAACATTATTGCTTGTGGGCGGGTACCTGTCTTGTAAGTACTTGTTGGGAAAACAATAACCAATAAGAGCTTTTGTGTGTTGAATAGAATACTTAATCCTTTCTTACAGTGCAGTGGCGTATCTTTTATTTCTTTTATTTATTTTTTTTACGGATAGGTATACAATTTTTTACAAAAAATAACCTTATACAAATTTTTGTTTTAGTGGTAATTAAACATTTACATTTGAAAGTAATAGATAGATATTTTTAAAGCGCTATAGATAATAGAAGAAATGCAAAAGTGGTTTAATTACCTAGTAGGTAATGTATTGTTAATTTGGTTAAATCTTTGGAATTTGTTTCTTTTTTTAATCAATTCATCATAATAAACTTAATTAACGGTTTTCTTTACCTTTGACATCTCCTAGCTCTTCTTTATTTGAGAATAATAATGTACGTTTGCCAATACAAATAATTACGGACCTGTAATTACCTGGACAAAATCTAATTATCGATAAGGTTTAAGTCGTCCTAAAAACTGCACATTTAAATGTACAGTCACTTATGGCTAATTTTCAGAATTTAAAACATTTCTTTTGTCAAGTATGTACGATATTGTAGCTGTAACGGAAACATAGCTATCCGACATATTTCAGATGACTTAATTACCATTGATGGATATAGATTTGTCCGCAGAGATAGTGTTACATCAACTTAAGGTATTGAATTGGGTTTTATATCAATAATAGCTATCTTATAAGTTCGATAATTTTAACTTCTCTAACACTCACACAATGCAATAGAATAATATGGATTCTTATAAACTAAATAAATGCAGTTTAGCATTAGGAGGTGGTATACAGAGACACAGATTGCAGCAGCTGAGTTTCTAAGTGCATTAGAGATTTGGCATATGTGTTTTTACACTAATCTCTGAGTATCATTTGTCTAGGTGATTTTAATATCGATCTTTTTAGATTTAATGAGACCCTTAGCTCTTAATTGTTGTCAATAGTTGAATCTCTCGGTTATAAACAAATAATAAATGTTCCTACTAGAATAACAGCAACTTCTACTGCATTAATCGGTTTGAAATTCTAGTTCCTAGCGTTGATTGAAATATTGGTAAAGATAGTCAACCGCTTGTATTTGCTTGTATCACGGATGCAATTCACATATGCATGTTGGGTTGCGTTTTTGTTTACTTTTTCACCTGTACTGAAGCGCTAAGTTATAATGTGTACGATTCTTGAAATAGAATAGTTCAATTTATTCCACCGTTGTAAAAATGGCGCAACATACAATCCGTAAAATTTACTTTTGTCAATACAATGTTGCAACGTTTTCAAATATTTAGTAAACGTATTAACTAGTAATTAAAAGTGACGAATTTTTCATTTATGAATAATACCATTGATGATACATATCTTGGATTTTAATGACAATGTTTTTTTAATAATTTACTAAAATACATGCGAAGCGTTATTTGTTAAAACAGTTTGGTTTGGTCGGTGTTAGATAAATAAGAAACAATTATTTTACAAATTATGCTTGCACTTTATTTTTTAACTTGCAAATAATAATGTTGACATTTGTTTGTCATTTAATAACTTCGTTAGGAATAAAGTAGAACATACTGGAGAAATACCACTAGAGTTCAGAAACGCAAAATTATTGGTTTTTGTATCTACTTGTTTTACGTGTTCAGTTGAAAAGGATTTTAAATAAAATTGGTTTTCAAATTTTTCAATTCAAAAGGCAACAAGTTACCGTGTTTTTTTAGGGAAAGTGGGTTCCACTAGACCTTCAAATTTAAATTCACTTGGTAATAAAACCTATTCCTATTACTTCTAAAAATAAAAGTACTAGATTTTAGCTTGAGGTGTGTTGTCTCCCGACGCGGTGCGGATAATACGTGTATAATACACTATTCTTTTCTGTGACGAAATAAATGACGATTTAATATTGAAAAATCATATTACAATAGAATTAGAAAATTATTGAGGGAAATTTGGTGTTAAAAAATAGTACTCACTTTTTTCCCGAGGGAAAAAATAATTTACGAAAAGTGACACTTTGTTATCTGTTAGTAGAGATAAAAAGTTAGGATTTTACTCTTTGAAACTGTATCAAAATATCATGGTTTCGAATTAAAATAGTTTAATTAAAGTAAAAATAGCTCATTAATTATAAACATTGTTTCAAAAATTACAATTCCAACTGATCTAAAATAATAGTAATAATTTACAAACAATTTCACATAAATAATAACGTACCTAATACAATGCTATACATAAAACATATCAAACATTTACACTTATTTATGCAGATAATATTCTTATTTTACGGTGTGGTTTTGTGACATCACTGTAATTATAGCTATTAGAAATATGTTTATTAGCCTCCCACTTTAAGGTTCGATATAGTTTTATTTTAACCAACTGATCGATAATTAACAGTTTATGAGTGTCGCATTCTCTGAACCATGAATTCACACTGCTGTTGAGACATTTTTTATACGGAGTTTAATTTTTCCAATAAACCATAATCTGTTTTAAAAAGATGAAATTCTTCAGTAAAAAGTTTCAATAAAAAAACACAAATTTTGAGAATTCGGGTGATGGTCTGTGTAAGTATTTAATTCCATCAGATTTGCTGTAATCTTTATATAGAATTAATGATTCGTTCACATTGAAAACACTTGAGTCGTTAACTGTTAGCATTTCCTTACACGTATTACAATGTACTTTTTTATATATGTAGTGACTTAAATAACCCGCAACATACGACACTGAACAAGATTCTAAAGAACTATTAATTACGACATTGTCTTCATTGATTTTGTTCTCCAGACAGGTTCTAGACGATCTCTTTGTTTCATTATTTTCTACACTTTCATTTGTCCCAAATTGTAACAAATAAACAGATAATCATTAAGCTTTGCATAGATGCTTCTTTAATGCGTTTATCATATCTTAAAATATAAGTACACCTAAAGTTGATATTGAAACAAATGTATTACGAGGAGTCTTCCGGATTATCGTTTATGAGTCACATTCCTTATCGGCTTAGTCAGAAATTCTACAATTGCATACTTTTAGCAACACCTTTAGTAAATGAGTAGGCTTGTTATAATATTGTTTAGATGCAAACAGTTGAGTACGTTAGATTGTAATATAAGAAAATTCAACATTCGTTCCAACATAAAAGGGATAGCGTTTCTATGTTAAAAATTTTAATTTCAATGACCAAAATTTAGAAATTTACTTGCGTAAGCCTAATAGATTTTAAAACATTTTCAACGGATAAACGATGTTAATGTAATAAATATATGAGTATGGAATTTTCAAAAGTATTTAAAGAAATTGTTTTTTTTGGGAGAACGTTTTTCAACGATTTCTTTACGAAATTAATACTTTTAAATCTGCAGGTTTTTTTTCATAATAATAAACTTTATTCACATGTGTATGTATACAATCTTTGTACATATATGTGTTTGTCATGATGGTATAACCATTGTTATAACCTTACGTAAGAAAGATACAAATAAATATTATTACATTGAACAATTAACAGACAATAGAAAAAAATATATAACAAAGGACACACATTTAATTAGTACGTCGACAAAAATCAATAAATTCTTGTATATTGTAGAACGCATGTTTTTGTTTGTTTGTCAACATTGACTCAATGCACCAATATTTCAATCAACGGCATGATGCATTGGCAACAATGTCGTGCCTTAGCATAAACTATCAGCAAAATTACAGTTTTCTATTTCACATTTATCGGCAATACTGTTCTGTAAATTCTACAATACAATTGACGTATTTTCTTAGCACAAAGCGATACTACCGACCTCTGATGTTTAGAACAAATTTCGGGGTCGCATAATCCCGTAAGGTTGACTATCTTTACCAATATTTCAATCAACGTTCCTAGTCCTAAAACTATAACAAATATAGGAACCATTAATATGCATGAAATTTCTGATCATCACCTAATATTCTGTGACTTTCCGGTAGGATGCTGTTATTAATAAAACTTTTTATATTCCTATAGAAATTTTGCATATTTTAAATATGAAGCTTTTTAAAATGACCTTCAGTCTATCCCATGGAACTCTATATATGACCTTAACAGTATAAATAAAAAAGTTAATTTGTTAAACGAAAACGTAATTGCCATTTTTAACAGGCATACAATTGTAAAAACTATAAAAATTTCTAAACCTGCTGCACCCTGTTTAACAGATAACATTAAACTAATGATTTCTTTAAGAAATAAAGCACTTACGCGTTTTAAAAAAACTAAAAAGTTATCTCATTGGGAATATTACAAGTCATTGCGAAATTTAACAACAGCTGCCGTAAAACGGGAAAAGCAAGTTTACTTAGAATTTAAATTAAAAAGTAAAACAAACAATATTAACTCTATATGGAAAGAATTGAAAATAAACGATGTTTATGACAAACAGCAAAATTGCATATTCCAGCACATATTTCTGGTGTTAATTTCATCAATTCAACTTTTAAACTCAGTTGCAAGTAGTTCTGTAATTAATAATTCAAAAATGAATGATTTATATATTAACAATAGATTAAACGGTTTAAAGACAAAATTAAAGTTTGTCATTGTTGATGAGGGTTCGGTTTTACGGCATCTTTGTAGTATCAAGTCTAAAGCTGTTGGTTCAGATGACATTACAATTGGCATGTGGGATCTATGCTGTCCTTACTTATTACCTTATTTAACTCATATTATGAATTATTGGCTTATTTTTTTTTGATTGGTTTAAATTTTTTTATTTTTTTTATTTTTTTTTTTTTATAAAATAAAATTACACAAACGCAATCTTGGTTTAGACCTGGATACAGTTGTAATTTTAAGAACTATAGATAATAACCTGCTTTGCATATTAACCTTGATAGATTATTCCAGAGCGTTTGATACCATTAATCATCAATTACTGTTGCTAATATTATATTATGTTGGTTTTGAAAACGGGGCGGTCCAACTGGTGAAAAGTTATTTATATAATCGATCTTAATATGTAACCCATCAACAGAATAAATCTAACTCTTTACCCCTAATTGCAGGAGTTCCTCAAGGGTCCATTTTAGGTCCACTGTTATATATAATATATGCTTTTCAATTAGAAAATGTTTAAATCATTGTGATTCTCACTTTTATGCGGATGATTCGCAACTAGGTACTACATATTTTTAGATACAAATAATATTCTTGCTGCAAACAAATGTGTTAACAAAGATATTAACAACCTTATTAAATACTTAAAGGATCATGGCTTAACTATTAACACACAAAAATGTTCTGTTATGTTTTTTAGTAGATCATTAAAAAGAGACAATAATGTTGATAATGTATCAGTAGTTATAGATAATGTGAAAGTTCCGGTTCTGGATCAAACAAAATATCTTGGTCTTTGGTTTGATTCAACTCTACGATATAAAAAACACGTTTCAGTTATGATATTAAAGTCATTTGCAAGTTTAAAGTTAATATTTAATAACAGGCACATTTTAAATCAATATATGAAGATACTTCTTTGTGAACTTCTTGTTTTCTCAGACTTCAATTTTTGTGATTCTGTTTACGGTCCATGTTTAGATTACATGGATATTAGGAGAATTCAGTTAATGCAAAACTCGTGTCTTAGATTAATTTTTGAAATTAGAAAGTACAAACAAATATCTCACTAATTAAATGGTTCAATATGACAAATACAAGACTATTGCATTATGGATGTCTAATACATAAAATTATACTTAATAAAAAACCTGATATAACATAATTCAATTTAGAAAAGATTTACATAACGTTAATATACGGTCGAAAAATGAAATAACGCTTCCTTTTGTAAAAACATCTTTTCTCAAAAGATCATTTTCCTATAATGTTGGTAAGATGTATAACTCATTTCAAGAACATTTAAAGTCGGTAACATTGAATATTTTTAAAAAACGTCTTTTTGATATATTGCTTGACAAACAGTAATCTAATACTTTAGAATCATTAAATTATAAATTATTGAGATCATTTCTCGTTGGCATTAATTTTGTAAAATAAATTTTTGTTAGTGTTAACTATAGGGTAAGTGTAAGAGCAGATACGTGACTTGTTCTAACAAGTCACAATAATCAGAACTTTGCCCTATTGGATAATTTGTACAAACCATTATATTATTGTATCGTTATTCTGTCTATAGAACGAAACAAAATTTCAATGTCAAAATATTTTATTACTCAACATATTCTCCTTTTAATTGGATACATTTATTACAGCGAACCTGCAACGTCTCTAGACCTTTCAAAAAAAATGTTTCTTCTTGCTCTGCAAACCAGACCGCCACAGCTTCTATTACCTCCTTGTTGGAAGAAAATGTACGATCTTTTAAACTTTTTTCAGTTGAGGAAAGAGGTGATAGTTGGACGGAGCAAATCGGGTGAATAAGGGGGTGTTCTAGTAATTCAAACCCTAAATCACGAATTTTTGCATGGCAACATGAGATTTGTGTGAGGGGCGTTGTCCTGCAAAAACAAAACACCTTTGGATAGCTTTCCGCGTCTTTTCTCTTTAATATTTTCCCGTAGAGTGGTCAGTAATGTCGAATAGTAATCTCAGTTATTGTTCTACCCTTATCCAAAAATCAATCATGATTACTCCATGGCAATCCCAAAAACTGAAGCAAGAACTTTTCCAGCAGATTTTTGGACACGAAATTCTTAGGTCTTGGAGAACCAGAGTGTCGCCATTCCATCGATTGTTGCTTTGTTTCTGGATCGTAGAAATGTACCCAAGTCTCATCCATAGTAACAATTCGGTTTAAGAAGTCTACATCGTTTTCAAATCGAGCACAGATCGAACGCGATGCTTCTACCCTTGCACGCTTTTGGTCAACATTCAAACATTTGGGGATCCATTTTGCAGCAATTTTTCTCATGTCCAAATTGACGTGAACCATATGATGAACGCGTTCGTATGAAATATTCAGTGCTTCAGATATCCGTTTTAGCCCAATTCGACGGTCTGATAAAATCATGTCATGAACTGCATCGATATTTTCGGGGACTGACACAGAAACTGGCCTTCCCGATCGGTCATCATCTTCAATGGAAAATTTACCTCTTTTGAAGCTTGCATTCCAATCTTTGACGGTCGCATACGAAGGACATTGATCACCAAGGGTATTAAGCATATCTTCGTAAATCTGCTTACCTCTTAACCCTTTTAAATACAGGTACTTGATAATGGCTCGATACTCCAATTTTTCGATTTTCACAATTTCGGTGGACATCTTTTTTCATTTAATTTATTGCGTGACTCTGGTTTACTTTTTTGACGTCAAACTTTACACTGACACTTCTAATAAGTTATTGTTCGTTGCTATGGTAACGCAATATTTTGTTTATGCAAGGAACTGGTCTAGGCTAACTAGATAACTAAATAATGTCATATTGTTCTACAGATAATAAAACATCACTTATACGTTATATTTATGTAACATGACCAAATTACAATTTAAAACTAAAAACAAGTCATTGTAACGGTATTTATTATGTGGTACTTTTGAATTCAAATTTGGACTATTTTAGAGTAAATAAAAGTTGCATACTTTTGATCATTGTGCGAAGATAACACAAAATGAGCTCAATAGCAAACAAATAAAACTAATTTAGTTTTTCCCGGATGGGCAAACCTCCGAAGCATACAAGTTCTCGTTAAAAAGCAATGAATTTAATTCTTTGTAAACAAAGCAAATTTATTTGTTAGACTGACTGATCAAAATTGTATCAATTCTTCCAAATACTGGTAAATTTTTGGAAATCAATAAAACATCATCCACCTCATATGTTCCGTTATTAAAATTCAGTTTGTTTAAAAAAGAACTACGTCTATTAGGAACGAGAGACTCTAACCGAATCTACCTTCGTGTCATGTAGGATAGACGGGTCCAAGTAACTATAACTTGTTTGCAACATTCTCCCACTAAATTACCTACTAGGTAATTTAAAAGATACGGTAAAACATAAACACAAATATAAATCGCAAATAAAATATCCAAACTATTAAACCTATCTAGGCTACCAAACTTTCTGGTTTCTTAATGCCTCTACTACTAAATCAAATCGTAATAATTTTCTCTTTGTCCATCTCAAGAGGGTGTAGCCGTTGAACTGGACGCGTCAGTACCAATCCTGGGTTTCACCTTTGCCGCTCGGCAGATTCCATCCTTTCTAGAAAATACTTTAATAACACGTCAAACGGCCAATCTAGTCTCTTCTTTAAGTCAGATCTTACCACGACAAGTTCTCCCACCATGAGAGGTCTGGTTGTCTTATGTTCTGATTTCGATATGAGTTGCGACAAGTACTCCTTCACAAATCGTTGTCGTAATTCTATCTTGAAGGTTTCTACGTATTTGACTCGCAACCTCAATCTTTCGTTCTCGGAAAACTTTGCCTGAAATTTGATATTGGCCGGAGTTTTAAGAAACATTTGGGGAGTAATCGGCTGCAAATCCGTGGATCATCTAAAGCATATGTTAAGGGCCTTCTAATGACATCTTCGATGGCTACCAACGCTGCTCCCACTTCTTGTTTGTTACATGATGCTTTTCCTATCATCTTCTTTAGCATGCCCTTCACGCAACGTATCAACCTTTCCCAGTAACCGCTCCACCAGGCGGCCATCGGACAATTATGTTTCCTTTCTATAGCTGATATTTCGTCTTCCTTCTAGATCTGGTCTCAATTCAATGACTTAAAACAATTATGTGCACCGACAAAGTTTGTCCCATTGTCACTTTGTATAATCCGAGGACGACCAAACTTTAGGACAAATTTCTTCAGGGCAGCTACAAAAGCTCCAGTACTTAACGATGAAATTAGTTGAAGGTGGACAGCTCGGTAGACAACACAAGTCCAGATTACGATCCACGCTTTGGTTCTATTTTTCAAAATTAGTGGGCCAGCCAAGTTGACGCCTACCATCTCAAACACATCTGCATCCTGAATACGGTGAAGTGGAAGAAGCGCTAATTCTACGGTAAATGGCTTGGCGGAAAGACCTCTACAACGATAACATTTACTGAGGGTTGATTTTATGGCTCTTCTGCTTTGAAGGATTCAATATCGTTCCCTTAGTTTACATAATAAAAAATTGACCACAGCATAACAATTATCCAAGTGAGTCTTTATCATGAGTTTGTGACCAGTTCGTGTTTTCCTGGAAGTAGCATTGAGTATTTAAAACTCTGTGAATCCTTTCGTAGTACGATCTTTGTCTTTACTTGAACCACGCCTGCTGCATCCTTGACTGTGTCAATTTCATGAATGACTGACTTAGTAACATCAAAGGCTTCACGCTGAATTATTTTAATGAGGTGGATTTCGGTTTGTTCAATTTCCTCCCATGCTAATTTCTTCAGAAAGTTTCTGAAACTCCGATTACTTCTTACATGATTTACAAATCGCAACATCCATCCCAAAACTCGGACTGATTATATTTCTTATTTCGACAGGATCCTTAATCCCTAAGGTTTCCAGCTCCCACAGCTGAGAAATTGTATAATCGAGCACCGACAACGTAATAGACATCATGCTAGCTCCAATATCTTGCAGTTGGAATTCACCACAAAGGGCCCACCTTAGCTTAGTCTCACAAACTGTCAGTCCACAATCCAAATCAATCTTCTTTCCGGTGTGAAGCATGCCGTACACGCCGGATCCAAGAAGCATTTCAATTTCTGGAACAGCGCGCTATTATAACGGGAAACTCGAGTCAAGTTGTCGCTTATTTTAAACTAATTCTGGACTTCAATGGTAGTATGATAAACTCCACTGAACCTATTTATTTTGATTGTAATATGTAGGATTGTTGTGACCCAGAATCCAAAAAGCACGAACATTTTTTCTTTTTTCATTTTCTAATGTGATCATCAAGGTTTGTAGTAGGACTGCCTTTGTACTCTGTAAGTTTGTACTGGTAGATCTATGTTTAAGACCTTGTCCATTTTCATCTTTTACAGTATCCGGATTTTTCTCTTTTATTATGCCGGTAAAATTGGTCTTTTGGCTTTCCAAATCTTTGCTCATGATTGGGTGATGGCTCTTGGAACATACAATGCACTTCAACTGTTTTTTACAATCCTTCGTTTTGTGATTGGCCTTGAAGCACTTATGACAAAGTTTTTGTTCTTTCAACTTTTCTATCTTTTTCTCATTTGGCATTTCTTGTGCTGTGAAGCATTCTTTGGTTTTACGATTCTTTCCGCAAAACGTACACCGCCAAGATTCCGCATTTTGAAGATTCGCTAACGTGGGAATTTTTGCACTACTCTTATTTGTTGATTACTCCTCCTTCTTAAACTGACTTACGCACTTTTGTTCTTGGAAAGTTGTTTTTGCGAGATCCAGTCGTTGACGAATATCCACTTCCTTCTGTAGAAACTGCATGGGAAGATCTAATCTTGTATTCGGTGGGTTATCTTTACTGCCATCATGATATGAAATTGGGCTCCTCTGCCAAGCAAGAAGTACATCATGTGGCATACTGGACTCTACAAGCGGATATAACCAGGAGGCAGAGTCAGCTTTATTCAATTTGAAAGTATTTAGTGCTCGTAAATGCGAATCCAATTTGAGAACCAGGCTTTCCATGAATATTTTGTTCGCTGAATTGGCATTTGATACCACCAACTTAAGTGTTCTCGTATATAAACTTGTAATAGGAGGTCCTTATTTCCATATCTTTTCTTTAACGTCTCCACAGCTTTCGAATCATTCTCGGAGGTCGCTGGGTACGCTGAAAGTATTTCCTGGGCTTCCTTACCTGGTTGCATGGACTGAAGAAGGTAGTGAAACTTATCACTGTCATCAAGGTCCTCATCCTCATCAATTGGCACCAAAATTCTAACCAGTCCTTGAATTCTCCGCTATACTTTCGTAGTTCAACCTTGGGTAATTGAAACCGTCGCCTACTAACGTCTCCTATGGTTAATTGATTATCGTTAATAACGGTTCCAAATTGACTTTGAGGGAGACTGCTTCCAGACTGAATTGCTACGACTCTCTCCTTTATTAATAAGAAATTACGTTTGTACGCTGCTGCGTTCTCCACCTTTTATCCAACTCCTCAACGGCCTCCTGATCCAACAATTGGTTTACGATCTTGTGGTCCAGCTTGTCCATATGTAACTGAAACTCCTCGAGGTAGTTAACATCTGCACGTAACTGGAGAATGTTGGAATTTGGGCCGTCCAGTACTTGTTTCATGTTGTTAATTAGTCTGACTGACTACGTTTTGGACGTCGCTCTGCTTTCAAGCGATATATTTTTGCAATTTCAATTTTTTAAATTGATATGTCAATTACCAACTGTCACCCTATTCCTCACCCGGGGCACCAAAAACATTACGAAATGGAGACTCTAACCGAGTCTACCTTTGTGTCATGTAGGATATACGGGTCCAAGTAACTATAACTTGACGATAACATAAACTGGTGACAGCATAAACTATCAACATTAAATTACATCGACTATTTTTAATCCAAATCTTTTTTATTTTGTAACGGTTGAGGTTTACAAATAAACGACGGCTCTAAACTAAAAAAAAAATAAAGGGGAGTACGGAACCGCGTAGAGTATTAAGTTGGTGGAAAATAAGTTATTTAGGTAGAACAGCAGCTTCACATTCGACGTAGAATGGGGGGGGGGGGGTTGAGTCCTTAAAGAGTTCGAAGAAATTAAACCGCTGTCCTAACAAGGCGCCACCTGCTGGGTAAGAGAGACAAATAAAACCGACCAACAGGATATCAAAAGGTTTTACTTAATCCTAGATACACTAGATCGAATAATTAATCATAAAAGGAAGACAGACAATTTAAAATTTCTATTGTAATAGGAGAGTGAGAAAGAAAGAGACTTATCTAACGAGGTAAGTACCTCTAGCAAACCCAAAAGGCCCTTTGACTTTGCGACAACCGTTATAATTGAAGCGCACAAACCCGTCTTGAGCTGATTAAAATCTCTCGGTTGTTGAGTGTACCACCGCATAGGGTTTTACTTAAAACTAGATATTAAAGCCGTTTTGTGTCGTATGTACAGGAACTTTACACTGATTAGCAATAAATAAGATACTTAAACACTAAGACTTAGCTGTATTAGGTAAACGAAGTCCCGAGAGTAGGATTTTGTGTAACCACAGGATTCTTCTTGGGGAAGGTGTTCGAAGAGAAGCGGAAAGCTTTAGGCTCCCTCGTTTAAGCCACAAAGCACAGCCACGCCTTATCTGGTAGACGTGGTACCCACCGATTGTTTGCAGCAGTCTGATGTCGCTAACCGTGGCGTGGTACTTAGTCGAAAAGGAAGGTCTTAATCAGCCACTCGAACACCCCAGAAAGTTATAGAGAACAAAACGCAAAGAAAACGTAACGGAACGTAACGTTTAAAAAGAATTCCACGTGGCGTTTAAAATTTGTACAAAGAAAAAGAGAAAAGAACAGGTACTTACGGTAGGTTTAGACGAATATAACATAACTAATTGTTATTGAAAATATTTTAACACATTTAAACTATTTGTGTAATTTTAATTAACGATTAACGCTAAACACTACCGGTTAACAGCAGCAGGAACATAAAGAGAAGATGTCCGCTTCGTTTTCGGAAAAATCAATCGATATTTATTTTCAACCAATCAAAATTCGCAAAATGCGACTTTCGTCGCAACGTATTAATCGCGACATACGTTTTCTAGATTTATATTCCGTGTAACATATTGCTCACGACACACGTTTTACTCGGTTTATAAAATAAAACCGTAACAATTTATTTGAATATCTGACAGTAGTTACTACGTCGATTAGTTTGTCTTTTTTTCTGGATATACATAGATATTAAAAAAAATTATGTGCAATCACATAATTTAAAAAAAACTTAAATTTGGTTTGCAATGTCATTTTTGAAAATTTCGTGTTGGCCATTATAATTATAACAAATATCATCGATATCTGAAATATATGTATAAACTAGTGAACCAAGCCCATTCAGACCAAAGAATGGGCCTAGAATAAGTCGGAGTGAGATAACAGCGCTGGAATGTGTCCCTAATCCAATATCTACCTGAAAGACTGCACCCTTTTCAGGTAGTCAGAATAGAATAATGGAGAGAAGTGCAGAGAAATGGAATTAATAAAAAGTATGATAAATTAAAACGGCCTTCATGTCCTGAAAAAAATGACATATCACATGCCTATATTTCCTTCAATTTTCAAAGATTTGACCTCACCAGCTCAGAGGTCAAAAGTCAGGTCAACATGTAAATAGCCTAAGTTCTTGACCTCTTGAAAAAAATTAACCATCAACCATCAAAATCGGTTGAGTAGTTTGGGAGGAGAAGGCGGACAAACAAACAAACAGAAAAACAAAACTCGATTTTATGTGTATGATACTTTTGCATGTGTTACTTTTGTCATTCTTCAAATAATCACGGAAACCAGTAGCTGTGATACATTTTTCAGAAAGTTTCTGCTGGTGTTTAATAGCTAAGGTACACGTAATATTTACTTTCTATGAGTCAACATTTGCTGCTAGTTTCGAGTTTCTATGCTTAGATTCATACTTTAAAGATGATATATTGGTAATGGGCCCTATTTTTGACATAATAAAAGAATAATGGGTTAGAATATGATGTTTTGGCTTTAAAGATAAATAAATTTATGTACAAATTATGATGTTCTCTTCCATATTTTGACAATTAATTTAATTTATCTTCAGTGATGTTTGAACTTAAAACATATTCTAAATTTTTTCTTAAATAAAAATACATTTTCCAGTGTTTACTATTTTAGGAACAAGAACACCAAAAGTTAATCCAGCATACAGCACATTGCAGCACAAGACATTTTTATTTTTCAGATTATCTATAGTTATTAGAGGTGGTTTGTTGATGTTTTGCTTTCCATAGTCAAAGTATTTCAATTTTGAATTCAACGTGTCAATAGTAAATATCTTTTCAACTAAAACAAAGTGATATAAAATTTCAACAATATCGAATAACGCTATACCCTCAAATATATCATGAGCAAGATCGACCGAATAATACTCAGTCCCATGAAAAGAACAAATTGAATTCCATATACAAGATTCTTTTATTCCAGTTAAAGTAACGTTTTTGTTTTTTCGTAATATTCAAAATTTTTCAAAGTATTATCTTGTTGTATAACTTGGTGTTTTTAACCCGAAAAGACTCCACAAAACCAAGGATGGAATTGAGTACCAAGTTATCACCAAGAAGTAATGCAACCCAAAAATAAATTTTTTATTGTCTAACACGTTAATAACTATTCCATTTTTTCTAGATCATTCAGTTCTTCAATTAATTTAGAAACAAATATTTTTCCTCCAAATTCTTTAAAGTCAGAACTATGAAATAAAAGAGTTAAAAATATATTATTTAGTTGTGATTGATATTTAGGAGGAACACAGGCAACTGAAGTACAAACTGCTCAAAGTTTATGAATGCCAGAGTTAGAACCTAAGGTATTCCCACTTTCATATTTATCAAAATATACGTACAAAGAAATTACAATAACATTTTCATCGTAGTTTTTAATTAGTTTGAATGATATTGCATATTACTTCAGGTAGACCAGCTCGTAATTTTTCATATATACCAAAATATCAGAAATAAGTCCCGGTAGTTCCAAATATTTTTTGTAAAGGTATGACCTGGGGTGTGTAGTTACGAGAATAGGCACTATTCTTGTTAATTTTGTCAAGCCGTTGACCAACAATGTATTCAACGGAAGGAATATAACATCCTATTTTCTCAAAATGCTTAAATCAAAGATAGTCACTATCAAGTCCTTGAAACAAATATTTAAGCGAAAAAAGAATTTTTTTATTTCAATTTTATAAGTTACAGATTGTATATAATATTGAACTATTTCCATGAAATAAATTTCTAAAATATTGAATGGTTCCAATAGTAAATCTGATATTCCATCAATAATAATTTGCACACATTTTGGTCGAAAAATAAAATGCCACCAGACAAACTTTTTTTTGCTTGATTATATCTCTTTCCCGGCTGTCATTTTCAAATGGGTTCCTTAGAATCGGATTAGTAATTCCTATGACATCAAAGAATCATACGTCCCAAAAAATAGTGTCTTTTACAAATATGAATAAATTCGTGGAATGATTCATATTGATAGAATCACCCGACAGCTGTTTCGTCCTTTTGGGACTCATCGGGAGTGAGAGAACTCGAGTGTAAGTTCACTCCGTACTTTACTGCAGGCGATTCGAAATTTTTATACTTGCCAACTGTTATGTTGGCTACAATTATTGAAGGATCGACTATGTAACTGCTTTACATACCTGTCGGCAAAAGTCACGTACGTGAACGCTTTCACGAGTCGACACTAGATGTCGTTTAAATATATATATATATATATATATATATATATATATATATATATACATATATATATATATATATCAACTCTCCCACATGGAAGGATAACCAAGCGTTCTAACCTCTCCGAAATATCACAGAAATTCGACTCATTAGGTCTCCTGGGGCTGTGTATATTTTCACCCAAAATTCTCTTGCAACAGCTGTGGATGGAAAAGTTGTCTTGGGACGATCAGGTTCTCAATAAGTGGATATCCTATCGTAACGATTTTACTTACCTCAATGAGTTAAAAACTCTACGTCACATTCTCTGTGACCAACCTAGAGAAATAGAGATGCATGGGTTTTGCGACGCCTATAGTCTTGCATATGGCGCTTCCATTTATTTGCGCTCAAAAAACCATGTCAACGATGTCCACGTATTTTTACTGTGTGTGAAGTCTAAGGTCGCACCACTAAAGCCGATCATCATATCAAAATTAGAGTTCTGCGGAGCAGTCCTTCTTGCAAAACTTTCAGGCCAAGTTCTGAAGACTCTAATTCTAATCATAAACCGCTGTGTCCTGTGGAGCGATACTACTATTGCTTTAGGTTGACTAAAGACAAGTTCTAACCTCCTAAAAACCTTTTGTTTGTAACAGAGTTGCCGACATCCAACAGCTCATTTCTCATGCTGAATGGCGACATGTTCCCACTAAAGCGAACCCGCTCAACTTACTGTCAAGTGGGATGGTCCCACACCAACTTAAAGATTCTAGCTTTTGGTGGAACGGTCCCGATTTTCTTGGCAAGCATAAAAACTCCAATTTCCAATGCTACCAATTTGAAACTCTCAGAGTTGAAGAAGGAAACGCAATGTCTTTCATCCGTTGTTTTCGCAATCCAATTTCCCTTTAAAGGTTTTTCCAATTGCACAAGTTTAGAGAGGGTAACTGCTTATTGCAACCGATTTTTAATCAACTGTTGCACACCTAAGGGGGCTTCTAAACCCAAAGCAAGTCCAAGAAGCCCTATACTTTTTAATTAAAATTTTTCAAGTCTTATTCTGAAGCGCTCAAGCAGCTTAGTAAAAACGAGTTCGTGAACAAGAACCTAGCTTTTTGAAAAGACTAAACCCTTTCTTGGACTCATGACAGCATAATTCGAGTCGGAGGCAGACTCCAAAATTTGCAATTTCCGTTCAATAAGAAATTTCCAATCGTGCTTTCAAGCAAACTTATTGTCATAAGAGAGCACTCCCGCTTACTTCACGCAGGGGTTCAGCAAATGCTCTCAACTATGAGAGACCGATTTTGGATAGTTTTAGCCCGAAATCTTGTCAAACAAGTAGTACATCAATGAATAAGATGTTACCGATT